>JAAZQE010000723.1:0-15382 GCA_013620735.1 Clavariopsis aquatica
CCCCTCCACCGACTCCCGCATTGCCCACCTCGCCGAGCTGCAGGCCTCGATAAAGAGCCTGCAAGCAGACCTCAATGGCTTCCTGACGCTCAGGATGGCCGAGGACAAAGCCGTCGGTGGGGCAGGTGCGGGCAAAGTGGACGATGCGAAGGAGGAGGAGAATTATGGCGAGGAAATTGTCGAGGGGGACTGAGGCGGGGATGGCCATGCATACATGCATATCACTATCATCCTCATCATTACCACTACTACTACCACCACCACCACCACCACTACCAAAAAACCATTCCACGGCGCAAAAGGGAAATCAACTTGATATGCAGCCTACATTGGGTATCACCAAATCGCAACCCTTCGCCGTTCATCCTTCAAATTTCACTCCGACATACAAATACACCTATCCGATACAATACAACCCACCCGCTTACCTGTCTACCTCCATGAACTCGTATTCTTCTTCCCCATGCTCCCCCTCAAGCACCCAGAGTGCACCACGCTGTTGTCTGGGTACACTCTGATCGCACTCCCACCGAACCGCTTATGGCAGACGGCACAATGTCGATCTTCATCAATCACGACACGCCTATTCAATCCACCCGGAATCTTCCGGCCATGCGCGTCTACCTTTCCATCGCCCAGGAACACGGCAGCCTCGAGCTCCACCTTTTCGACGCCGCGCAGCCGAGCGACAATGCGCTCCTCGTTCATGGCCGAGTTGGCGTTGCGAATTCGACCTCGGAAGTACGACTCAAGCTCCTGTACCGGCAGAGTCGGAGGTACAAGGTCTAGAGTGGTCGCCGCAGGGAGACGAGCACCATGCTTGCTCAGGAGATCCAGAGCTGGCGACCAGTTCGGTTGGTGGGGAGGTGAGGGGGAAAGGTACAGTGCAAGGAGAGTGTGGTAAATAGAAGGCTCTGCGTCCTCGGGATTGAATGTCGGAGACTGCGACTGTGGCTGTGGCGCGGAAAGATATATGTGATTGCAGTACCTGGCTCGGTTTAGTACAGTACAATTTGAAAAAAGCACATCTCAAGCTTACTCTTCTGCTTTCTGATAGTCCTTCAACTGGAAGATGTAAATTTGCAAAGCTTGCTTGTGCTGACCTAACTTGCTCAGCACAATAGCACGCGCTTCGAAATATTCGGGTTCTGGCACAAGCGTTAGCACTAAGCAAATGCGTACAAACATGAAAAAGAGTACCCACCATCTGCAGGTAGCTGCTTGAAGACGCGGACTTTATTGTAATTAGAACTCGTCTTCAAAAATGACTGCAGTCGCTCTCTCCACTGCTCCTTCTCCTCATCAGTATCAAACCCCCCGGTCTTCAACCTCTCAAGGAACAAGTCCACTAGCATCTGGTGGAAATCAGGATCCAGATCGTTCAACTCCTCAATGATATGCTCTAAATATCTGACGGCGAGCTTGAGGTCAATTTGGTGCAAAAAGTGAACCACGGGCGGTCGAGGCAGCGTTTCCGCATTTTCCGTGTCGGCAAGAAAGATTTCCATGCCAAGTGCAGAATCAGTTCGCAGCGGCCATTCGGCAAACTCGAGAATCAGATCAATCATCTCGGGTGGCAGCTGCTGCAGGTACCCCACAGTTCGCTGAGGGCCTTGCAGTGTAGACGACACCTCTTCATCGGCTTCATTCTTACCAAACTTCTCCAGCAGCTCGAGCGCTTGGCGATGAAGCTTCTTGCCATGCAGGAAATCAATCAAGTCGGCATATCGACCCGTCTCATACAATTTCTCGTTTACGACGTCTGGCTCGCAGAAGTTGGGGAGTCGGAACAGCGGTCCAGCCAGACTTGGACTCGCAAGCATGTATGCCCGGAACAACGTTGTGTCCACCAACTGGGCTACCTCCAGAAGCTTCGCAGCCCAATCGACGTGCTCTGAAGGATCCTTTTGCTGAATGAAGAAATGAAATGGCGGTTTATACTCCTCGGACTGGCTTTCGCTCGTGGCGGGGAGAGGCTCCTTGAGAGTCCCATCCGTATGAATGTATCGTTTAATTTGGACCCGGCATTGGGCCAAGAAGGATTGTAACGCATGTACCGCGAATTTGAGATCCTTGCCCTCTAATTCCCGGTCACACTGACTGGCGTCCGTTGTATCGTCTTTTGACGCTTTTGCGTCTTTGGCGGACATGATAGATGCCGCATCCGAGTCCAACTTCTTATGCCCTCCAACCAACCTACCCATCATTGAACGTCCGATAGTGGAAGCCGGGGTGGTGGGAGTGGCAGGGATGGCTGCTGCTTCTTTGATTTCCTTTGTATCCTTGCTTTCCTCGCTTTCCTTGCTCTCTGCGAGATTCTGCTCCCCACTCGGTTCCTCTTCGCCCGCATCACTTTCCACACTCTTTACGCTTTCCGGCGGAGAAAGATTGCCAGCGATGGATTTAGGATACAGTGCGATGACTCGTTCAGGCGGGGCCTTGGCCTCGGAGAACAAATCCATCGCTTCGCGAAACTTGCGGAGGTCGAAGAGGGCTTGAGCCTTGAGCATCATAATCTCGCGTACCCTACCTTCTTTATCCTGGAGAAGCGTATCCTCCAGCATGTTGAGCAGGCTGAGGGCTTCGTCATACCGACCACTGGCTACCAATTGGTCAATCTGGGATTCGTAGTTCTGCGCTCCCATCCTCCATATACATCGATCGCTGGCGACGAGAAACCCCTTCCCTGCATGTGCCAGGCTAATGTTGGGTTGTGGAACATGTACCAAGTTGGCATTTGGCAGTGCAATGGTTTGTAGCAGGTTCAAGGTGTCCGGGTTTCTTACTTCAAGACCTCCTTTCGATGGTGGCTGTAGGGCGAGCATATACGGGTATGAGAACGCAAGAGCCTCTGGTGCTGATGGCCAGGGCACCTGTCGCTTTTCCTGGGCAGTTCCATCTTGATCAATAAACAAGCTGTTCACGTCCTTTGCTAGCAGCAGCTGTCCCTCGTTGAGTCGCGTGGCTAAAGGTTTGGGTACCCATCCACCCATCCCCATGTACCCCATGCCGGAAGATGAGACGGCGCCAAATCTTGCTCCTCCTTGACCCCCAGCCTCTCCCAATGCACCGCCTGGTTTATTGATGTCTTGAATGTCCAGGGTGTCAACATTCACCATGACGAATCCTGGGTCCATGCCGGCAATAATCTTCGTGGCGGTGGCCCACGTCAAGCTCTTGACAGATGCGATGAGTGTGATCTCCGTTGCATCATCGGCCAGTTCCATGTCTTGCCACGTCCATAGTATGATTTTCCGCTTGACTGCAACCGCCAATCGACTGACGATGGTCATGATGCCCGTACTCGCATCCTTTACGATATTGCTTGTAACAGCAAACGTAGTTGCTCCCTTTGTCTTTTCCAGCTTCTCTTGCAAAGTGTACGTTTGCAAGTCGTAAATCGAGACATGATTGTCTGAGAGGGAGATGAGGATTCCCGCTTCCTTGATGATAGCTAGCTGCTGTATTGGGCGACGAGAGAACTTCTCTTCTTCGCGAAGGAGGTCTGCTGGCTTGACCTTGGGCACAGGAGGCTCAGACTGCTCGCCATCCTGTTCGTCGTTCCGCTCAGGTTCGACCTCTTCGATAGGGTCGTTTATGCGATATATGCGCAGGGAACCGGTGTTCAACCCCACAAGTACTTTGTCACCTATGGAGATGTTAGGATGTGAAGCCTACCACGGAGACGCGGCATACCGTAGGCAAGGATGGACTCGATCTTGGACTTGTCACGCTGCTTGAGCTCGACAATCGGTCGGGCGGTAAATGCAGACAGCATAGTTGGCGAGTTTCAGCACACGATATCATTCCATGCAGTATTTGGCGTTATGCGACCAAGATGGGGATCAGGAGAAGCTCCATGTTGCTGCTGTGAGGTTGGAGAGAGCTCGGTGCTCAAGCGTCATTGCCAGCCGACAATGCGGTCCGTGCGTATTTCGTCCCACGTGATTTCTAATGTCTTTCCCTCATATACTTTGGTAAAAACTTCAAGAGAATGCCAAATCTGGAGTGACATCAATCCTGGCATAGCTCCAAGTGCATATACATTTCTTACGTCCTAGAAAGTTATCGAGAAAAATAAGAATATTAGCCATTGTGATGGGGAGGAAAGCTTTTCTTTCTATTTAATTCAACGGTCTCCAGCATAACAATCTGGGCTGACGACCGTCTCTCCCACGATTTACATAAAAGAGTGTCTTATCGGCGAGGTAGCCCGATTACATGTTTGTCCGCTTACATAGACTAGCGTAGGGTGTGTACTCTGAATTACCCCCCAAATCCCCCTGTGCTTCAAAAGCCCTGGCAAAAAAGATCAGGATCAACATCAGCGCGCAGAAAAACTGCGAAAATCAACCCTGCATCCAAAGGACGAGGATTCCTTTAACATGAAAAGAAAAGTATTCAAAACCAGCCGTACAATCAACGGCATCTCTGTCTCTTCCCTCAACTTTTTTTTTCCACAATCCATCCGTGGTCCAAAAAGAAAAACAGACGGAAATGAGGAATTGAAGGACGGAAGCAAAATAACGCTTGTTACCAATCAGCAAACTCTCACACACACCACCCAAAGACCTTCACAGTTCCCGTCTCCTAAGATAATGAAAAGGGGGCCAATGGGTGTTTCCTTCCACCAACAACAGCACACAACAGGGTCCGAAGATACAAGCCAGAAGGGCCGGTGTAGGAAGGGTGTTGGGAGAGGCGAATGAACGACCATGCCCAATGTGTCCGGTACGTCGCGGCACGGCATCCTAAGCATCCAATGCAGCCTTGACTGCGGCCGCGAGTGGCAGAGTGCTCGCGGCCCAAAATCTCCCGGGCAAGCCGCGGGGAGAGAGGGGCGGGGAGCAGCAATGCAGCAGGCGTGGGCAGAAGGGAAATGGAGCAAAGGGTGTGTCGGAGCGGTACGGGAAGGAAAGGGCCTCGGGAACAGACTAACCAAAGGAGATACACGCGTCTTCTCATCGCAATATAATGAAGTAATGAACGTGAGACTTTTCTTTTCTTTTCTTTTACTTTCCATTCTTTGGAAGGAGAGGAATATTGAAATGTGATTGATAATGAGCGAAAAGTACTAAGGAACGATTCAAAATATGCAGATGAGGGGATATCTCCAACGCCTAGCAGAATGCAGAGCACAACACAGGGAACAATAAACCAATAAATACATTAGTGCCATCATTCCATTGAGAATAGGAAGAGGCAAAAAAAATTAAGAAAGAATGTATTGTGAAACACCAGTTTCGACCAGAGAGGAGCAAGCTCCATCAATCTGGGGCACTTTTGGAGAGCAAAGCATCATCAATAAAAAAAATGCAACCTAGGGACCAAAGTACGTAACCTGAGCAATTACGGCTCGTCACAGGTCGATGTACTAGCCAGCTATGTTCTTAGACTCAGAACGCAAGCGAAAAGGTCAGAGAAACCGCAGGCTAATCGACAAAAAAAAATGGGATCTAGTCCGCAAAGGGATTTCTCTTCTGTTGAGAGGGGTCGGCAAAAGGGTTTCTCTTCTCGTCGGAGGGGGAAGGGTCTGCAAGATGACCATGGCTGCTTGCACGGAGGTGTCCAGGGCGGGCAGATGTAGTAACGGGGTGTGCGCTGACTTGGCCGACCTTTTCTGTTTCCGGCTCGATAGTTTCGATTGGTTCGAAAGTGGGGAATGGCCGGGGTGCAAGGGTGTATGGGGCATTCTTGTTGACTGGGTACTCGTACGGAGGCAAGGCATCGTTGAGAGGATACTCTTTTGGCTTTGTGTTTTCATTAGTGACCGGATCGACAACGTAGGCGGTGCTGGTTTCTGGGGAACGGCGAGCAAAGTGAGTGCAGGCGTAAATGAGGCCACCAGTCATGATGATCATCCAAAGCAGGATGAGTCCAAGAGCGATGAGTGCTTCATTACGGATGCCGTTGTAGAGTGACTGAACGACGTGGTCGATGGCTTCTGAGACTTCATCTTTGGCTTTACCGTTGGGGTTGGCAAGTAGCTCGGCAGCGGAGTCGGAGCCGCTAAGTTGGGCGAGGGCTCCAAGAGAGAATGTGTCGTTACTCACGCCCGGAAATTGAACATGGGCGTGATCTTGAACCCATGTGAGACCCTGTTGAAAACTGGCAATTTTCAATCCAATCAAGCAGTTTAGGACTTCCTTGATCGGGTCATTGAGAACGGTATTGCCGAATGTGTCATCTAGGGTCTGGGTCATTTTTTCGACAAACGTGTTAAGAGTCTCATTGACCGCGGTTGTGGTTGTATTCACCCAGCCGAGGATGTCGTCGTTGATCTTGGAGTCCAAACTGCCAACAGCGCCATTCACTCCACCGGACCACGACATGGATGCATTGTTCAGCGAAGTGACGACTTTTTCAGCAAAGTTGGCGACTTGGTCTGTGAGCTCGGGAACCTTGCTTTGGATGCCTCTCAGGATGAGCCACTGGCAGAAGCAGGAGAATAGGCCGGCGAGACCCAGAGACAGCAACATCAGCATGGGAACGGAAGTGGAATAGGCGAAAAACCAGCGGACGATATTTTCACGTCTCCGAGAGCCGAAGCGTCTACCTAGCCAGAGTCCGAGGCTTGAAGAGTGTGGGCGGGACGCTAGGTAGACGACGTCCATGCCGTCGTGGCCTTCTCCTAGGAGTGCAACACGAGTTTGCATCTTGCGGTAACGGCGAACTTCACCCCAGGCCATAGGAACGCAGACAAGTATGGCCAGGACAATGAGGACAGCGAGGGCAGTCCTGCGTGCCGAGATTTCCATCTGAATAAGATCATCGAAGAATTCGTTGATGGAGTTGCCTTCAGAGCAAAAATTGAGCGATTCCTTCTCGGGCACGGGTAAGAGTTGACGGTCGAATGTGAAGTTGTCCATGCCTTGAATGAGTTTCTTGACTTGCTCAAAGGGGAGGCGAATGACGCTATCGGTGAAGTTCTGGACATCTTCAAACGTGGGGATCGACTTGTTGAGATCCTGGAGCCCCTGCTGCAATTGTGGCGGAACCTCGAGTGCTTTGAGCTTGTTGATTTCGTCGTCGAGGTTGATGGAGGGCAGCGAGCCGCCGGGCAAGGGGAAGTTGATTATGCTAGTGATGCTATTGAGTCCGTCGGTGACCTTCTTCACAGCATCGCCCACGTTGGTGGTGACTTCATCGATGGTCTGGTTGAGGTTCTTTGCGATTTCGTTGCCGACTTCGACAGCAGCGTGCAGACTGCCGCTGACAGCGAGGGTGATGAGGCAAAGGTAGGTACTAGTCATCATGTGGATGACGAAGAGGACAATCTCCTCAACGCCCGTGACACTGAGGTCCAGCATTGTCATGAGACCGCCTACGGCCTTTTCAACGCCACTCGCTGTCATTTCGTTGACGCCCTGGGCCATGAAGTGGGGCATGGAAGCCATGGAGCTCCCGATGTTCTCCACTTGGGTACATGCGCTGAGAGCTTCCCTGCGGGCGGAGGAGAGGCTGGAGTTGATGCCTGCAATGGCGAAGAGAAGACGGGTGAGGACGAGGAGGAGGAGAATCGTCCAGCGGTTGATCCATATCTGTGAGAGCCTAGCTCGAAGGCCGAGGTATGGTGTGAGGTATGGTGTTTGGTTCATTGGAGGTCGTGGTGCAAGTTGCGGGGCGTAGTAGTCTCGCATCTCATGGTCGCCAGCGGAGAGAGATGGAGGTACAGCCGGAAAGGGTTGCTGTTGATTCGCTGTGGAAGCCATCATGCTAGGGTGTGGCTGCGAACGCGAGGCCTTGGTGTTGTATTAGATTCGACAAGGGCAACGAGCTGCTAGAGAGCACTTTTGGCGATGTGGGATACGGAAGAAAAAATTGACTTTGTTGTGGAGAAGGGGTAGTTGCGTATGCGTATGTGTATCTACCAGAGATATCGACCAAGGGAAGGAGAAGAAAAGGAAAGATTATGCAATTAATGGACAATAGGAAAACAATAGGCCAACAGGACAGTAGGAAAGATACGAAAGAAAAAGGGGAGGAGACCCAGCCGCGCACAATGCAACAAAGAACCGGTGAAGTGAAGTGGTGATGATAGTGAAAGGTGAAGGGTGGGCGAGCGGGGGGGATTTGTAGAGAGGCATTCACTGAAACAAAGCGGCTCTACGTACCGCGAGAAAGCAACGGACCCAGATGCAGGCCTCCTGCAAGGTACCAATGGCACCTCGGCGGGAGGACTGCTCGGCCAGGTGTTTCAGCAGCCCGCACAATGCGATGAGGCTCTATTGTGGAACAGGTGGAAATGGATGGTGTGGGCGGGTCCAATAGGCGCCCTTGTCGGTGGAACAGGCTGCTCTGGGCCAGTCATTGGCCGGGCTGGGGTCAGGCTGGAGTCGGGCTGGAGAAGGCCCAAACACGGCACTAGCACCGATTCGCGAGGCGGCGGAGGTTATTTTTGAGCCAGTCTGCTCGAGTGGTGGTGGTCCGCCGCTGGAGCAGGTGTCCTTTGTCAGCGGGCTTGCGCCATTGGCCCACGGCAGCCCAGGACGCGCGAGGAGGCAGCAAATCTGGCGATGAGCGTGCGTTCCCCATGACGTTGCCAGACGCCGCGGAAGCGCAAGGGGATACGCCTCTGGGAGGGGGTCGGTCGAAGGCAGAGGGCGTGTCCAGCGCGCCCGAACATGGCGGGCGGGGCCGTTTTGTAGGCTGCTCGACGGGCGCCGCTTGTGGCGCTCGCCTGTGCCCTTTCCTGTTTCTGCAGAGGCACGTCATAGCTCGGTGGTCGGAGTGCAATGAATGCCCACGCCCACACACATATTGTGGTAGCGGTAGCTGGCATGACACTCACCGTCTGTCTGCCTGCCCTGCGCGGGCGATGGATTCGCGCGCTGCCCGTGCTCTGCCCACGCGCTGCCCGCAACGCACCCTCCACGGCACCGAAATAGGCCATGAAGCGCGAGCGCCGGGCGTCGCTGTCGTGACGCCAGCCCAGGCCTGTCACTGCGCCAAGTCGATCGATGGGTGGCTGAGGCACAGCGCTTGCCTTGTGGGACGCCGGGTTAGGGCCCGTGGTCGGACCCAGGGCCTGCCGCTGCTGCCCAATCAACGGGCCGGGCGCCTGCAGACCCCAAACGTGTTCCACGTCCATCGCAACCCCATCTCTGCTACACCCTCACCATGCCAGCGTCCACGGCTCCCACCCGCCGCGCTATTTCTGCGTCTGTGAAGTACCACATGACGCCGATGTCCTCGCTGCCTCCCGTCTCACAATCTGCCTTCGCGCGCGTCCCACGCTGACAATGGCGAGCACCCGGACGCACGCCCTCCGTCCCCACGCGCTGCTTGATCTAGACTGCCTGCTTTGTACAGCAGTCTTTGCCATGGCCAGGACGCAGTCGTGCTCACGCTGCATTCCCATCGCCTTCCCATCACGTGACTGTCTGCACCTGCGATATGCGGGGGAAGACGTGAGTGCTCCCATAGACCCTCTTACATAGACCCCTTCTTATCCCTCTGGCACCTTTCATCGGGGTCGCCATCTCCCAGCGACAGGTCTGCCACCTTTGCCTTGAACTTCCTCCATGCGAGTACGCTCTCTTGGTTATCCTCCCATCTCTTCTGCTCCGCACTTCGCCATCTTATATCCTGCATCTTGCATCTTGCGTCTTGCCTGTTGAATGATGCCTGTGTCCACCATGGTCACGCTGGACTCTGCAGGACTATCCACATCAAGTTGTTGTAGAGGAGCAATACCGCCAACTACATTCTTCTCGTAAGCCATTGCCAGCCAATTGTCTTGGGGGAAGTGATGCCCTGGCACCTTCCTCGAGGCGAGTCGTCTACACATACACGTGCTCTGCCACATTCACCGTCTCCCTATCACCCAGATGCCCCGAATTGGCTACAATATAGTCGAGCTTCACCACCCGGGGAAACACCGCCGACCTCCCTTCTCATCTTGGACACGCCTGGCTCCAGAATGTTCGTCCTTTCACCTCTCGCCGCTCGCCGCGGACAGCCTGCCTTGCTTGCCGATGCTGGCCCGCCCAGTTTGTGCTCCAGCGACTTGTGATAGTCACCAGAAGCTTCGTCCGCTCCCCCTCTCCCCCGCTTCACCACCAACCCTCTTTGTCTCTTTCTTCCGTTGCCAATTTTCCACCCCAGCACGCGGTTTCGCATTTTGCCTACCATCTCCCCCACCACTTCCGCTTTCGCCCATCGACGCTCTAGATCTTATAGAATTGCTAGAAACCAATTCAGGGTATCATGTTCTGCCCTCTTCAGCACCGTATCGTCGAGTAATCACAACGAGCGTTGGTAGTACACCGACATTAGGTAATTACTTCACTACTCGCCTGACACCTCTTTCTCACGCTGCCCCTCCCCCTCGGTCCGCACAATAGTAGAGAGCGACACTCTATTACTGTTCGTTGGGCTAGCCTTCAGGCGGTCTACTACTATTGATGCTTTATTAACCATAGGTAGTGCACTACTCTTCCCCCTTCATATATCTCTTCTACCCCAACCTTAGCTCAACCGACTCTTGATTACAACAACCTCTCTCCTCCCAAGATTTCCTTTACCCTACAGCCTTTCGGAGGCCTGGTCTGCTTGTAAGTTCATTCTCCTGCCCTCGACAACCACACTTGCACGTAGCGGTGCCAGAGCCTCTCCCCTACATAGACTCACTTGACTCTGGTCATCACTCAGTGGGCATGTATATCCTCTAGCCTCCGTTTGTTTGAGGCGAGAGCGACTCAACTCGAAGCGTGATTGGCCTTTGCAGAACGACACGGCATCAGTTGGTGACCGACCATATTCACCGCTTCACATTTCGGCTTCTATAAGACTTACGACCCAACACCCGTTGTATCCCACTAACACGCCCTCAACACAGTTACTTCAAGAAGTACACACAGGTGCCCTTTGACGTCGACTGGGTATCCATCCATATTGGAAAGCTTTCGACACCACAAACCCACCACCAACCTTCAAACTCACTCCATCGCAGTTCCCAAACTCAAACCCATCCCTATGGCCGTTTCCAACAGCGCCTCACGTGTGCAACGTGATACCGAGCTCACAAAAGCAGTCCAGGCTCTTCAACTGGAAACGTCTAACACATCCAATGCCTCTAACGCCTCTGATGATGCTAGCACCCCCTACTCTAGCGGTGCTGTGCAACCTATCGAGACCGCCGTTGCCGCCGACACACCGTCAGTTGATGGAGTTGTTCGACCCTCTCGCTTCCTTGGTGGAGGAGGGTTCGGCCGCTATGACAATGGACAAGACAACGGTCGCAATTTTCGCCGATTCTCCAGCGGCCCACCCAAGTATCCTCGCAATGGTGCAAACTACAGCAACTCGCACACGTGGATTTCTTCCGAGGCGCAGCACATGCAAGAGTTCCTCGTCATCCGCAATGCAATGCGCCGTCTATTCAAGCACTCCGAAGTCGCAAAGTGGAAATATGCTGACTACATCGCTCATGAAGAGGCTCGGATTGCATCAAACAAGGAGCGGCTGGCTGTCATGGTCAAGGCAAAAGAGAACACAAAAAACTTGATGGTCCCGCACATGGATGAGACAGCTATGGACACGCTGCAGAGATTCATCCCTAACAGCAACTTGATCATGGTGGGAAGCCGTTCGCGTGTCCTTGGCGAGAAGACTATCTGGTGTCGCGATTGGCAGGTCGACAAAGAAGAGATCTCGCCCTGGCCTTCTTTTGCCGAACTCAAGTGGGAGGGTGATGACCGTGCAAAGACCGGTGTCGGCCGTTTCCCGCCTTTGCCCCGCGAGATGGGTGCGCCGGGTATCCCGTGGAACCAACTTCAGGCCGTGGAGCAGTATCCCCTAGACCAGGTCGCACGCATCCCAACGATGGAGGATATCTACCTCCCCGTCGACGAGATCGACAGTGATGTCAAAAACGCCCTCATCAACAAGGATCTAGAAGACGCAATGGACAAGTATCTCAAGTCGTAGCCAAGACTCTACATTTTCGCCACCAAATTTGGATACACCAATCTGACACGATGGAATACGATTCAAGCCGCCCAAAAGCATCCATTTCCATTTTGTTTTCTCTGGATTCATGATACCCCTTGTCTCGACTCATTCCCTTCGAATACTTTCTTCACCCCCCCCTACAGTCAACCATCATAACCAACGTCTACGTGCCTATTTGGCCTAGACCGCACCGATGAAATGACACCACCCCGTGAAAAAACTGGTCTATTCTATCTGTCCTCTCCATGGTCTCTGTCAGGGAATTCCAACCCACGTTCAATATATATATGTGTGTGTGTGTGCTTGTGCAAGCAGTATGTGGGCATATGCAAAGGAAAGTATGGAGGAGGTGAGCTGTTTTGACTTGCCTTGTGCGATGGTTTTGTGGATATTGGGGGAGGGGGGGGTGGGGCAGTCTCTCGGTTTTAGGTTTGCAATCGTGACTGCGGTGGGTTCAGGGGCATGCATCAATGGGTGGATAATGAGTTTTGGCAACTTTGGCAACGGCATAGACGGACGGGCGATAGCCCCTTTCTCCCCTTTACTTCTTTTTCATTTACTTGCTCCTCGGAAAGTAGGTTCTTTGATTTTGACTTTCTTTGGTTACACTGACACGCTTCCCCACTTTCTGTCTAAGACGTAGGACCAAAGTCAGTTACCTGGCTCTACGCCTGAGCTTTTGCATGGTCAAGACGGATAGTTAGTTGAGTGGAATCAGTTTGGGCAGCATCAGGTGGAAATTCAAATTCTTTGCACCTCCTAGGATCAGTTTTAGAATGATAATTACATTTTTTTTTGGACGTTTTGGACTTTCGGACACATGGACTTTCGGACTTTCGGAACTTTTGGACCCGTGGACTTTTGTACCCTTGACATTGGTGAGGCATGTATATATATATATGTGTGTTGGTCATCTTTTAATACGGCCAGAATATGGCCTCCCAAAGGCTTATTCCATAGTTTTGGTAATGCTAGCAATCATGGCCGTGGTTGTGGTGGTGGTGAGCATCCTGCAGGTTGGGCTACACCGATTGCCTACTCCAATAGTAGAGTACTTATGTACCCTACTAAACGAGCCGGCCAACCAGAAAACGAATACATGACATCCTTCCCAGTAATTAATCATGTCAAACTAGAAGGATTCGCGCGATGCTCCTTTTGGGAGAACGGGTTACGACTGTGACTACGAGGAGGATTAGCGTCACAATGCCCTTTTTTGCGAACTTCTGCCTGTTTTGTCAACCTTCAAACTCGTATAACAACCCCGCGCCATGACTCCCACATCCACATCATGCCCTTCTCTTCCTCCAAATCGACACCATGGCCCTCTTCTCTTTCACAAAGCTTGCTATTGCCCTAGTCGCCCTGCTCCTCACCCGCAGACTCTATTGGGAGATCACTACAGGAGCTCGACGACGGGCCTTGAAGAAACAACATGGCTGCCTTCCGCCTAAGAAAATCCGCACCTGGGATCCGGTCTTTGGATTTGATCTGTTCTTGAGGTTCCTTTGCCCTATTTTGCGCTTTCTCCACACGCGGTAAAATGTAGCATTTGCTAATTATGGTTTAGGAATATGAAAGCATACAATGCGCACCGGTTGCTGGAATCTTGGGCTCTTTGGCTCACCGATAACAAGGTACACACAGCGTTACTTAGCATCTTGGGCGAGACCATATACCTGGTAAGCAGTAATTTTATTTATTTCTTCTTCTTCTTCTTCTTCTTCTTCCTCATATATATCGACGGAGAAAATAAAAATAAAAATAGTCTAATAAAATACATGAATACAAAACTGACTGACTGACCGATTCAAGACGGACGACGCCGACAATGTAAAAGCGATGCTAGCGACCAAATTCGACGACTGGAGCATCGGCCAAGAACGCATGGCTTCCATGTCGTCCTACCTCGGCCAAGGCATCTTCACCACCGAAGGCGCCGCATGGAAGCACTCGCGAGACCTGCTGCGGCCGTGCTTCGAGCGCTCCCAGGTCGCCGATGTGTCCATCATGGAGAAACATACAAACCGCCTCATTGACCTCATCCCCAGGGACGGCACCACGATTGACCTGGCCCCCTTGTTCCATCACCTGACCTTGGACGTTGCTACCGAGTTCCTGTTTGGACGCAGTACCGACGCCCTGGACCCAAAGCAGGACTCCAAATGTGATGAGTTCGTCAAGGCTTTTGAGTACTGCCAGAATCCATGGCATGACAGGAATAAGTCGTGGTTTAATCCTCTCACTATCTTTCTTCCGGACCGCCATTTCAAACGATGTATAAAAGTAATTGAAGGTACGTACGTATTATGGGGGCTTTACTTTTACTTTTTTTTGGTTTACCCTGCTCTTTCATACCTGCTCGAAGCTGTCGTTTCTCCTTCTCCTTCTATTTCTATCTCTATTTCTTACCATTTCGAAACATACATCCTGGATGAATGTGTCCTACATGGCAGTACGATTTCTACTCATCCCACCATTCCTATGGAATCTACCATTCCTACGTCTCCCTTTTTATACCCGCCTCTTGCCTCGCTTTCAGCATTCATTGTTCCAGTTCTCTCACATACTCCATTCTACCTCTCAATACTACTTCGTCCATGGCTCGACTCAGCACCTCTCTCCTCCCCATCTAACACAAGCCAGAATTCGCCGAAAACATAATCGAAGCGGAGCTAGCCTCCCGAGCCACCAAGTCCTCCGAGGCACCCAGTCGATACGTGCTGCTAGACGAGCTACTCGCGCAAACCACCGACCGACTACGCATCCGATCTGAGCTCCTAAACGTGCTCCTCGCCGGACGCGACACGACCGCCTCCCTGCTCTCCAACATCTTCTTCGAGCTAGCCCGACAGCCCTCAATCGTGCAGCGGCTGCGGGGCGAAATCGCCGAGCACGTCGGGCCCTTGCCTCCCACCTACGAACAGCTGAAGCAAATGAAGTACCTCAAGGGCGTGCTAAACGAGAGCCAGCGACTATACCCGATCGTGCCGTCCAACTCGCGCCAAGCACTGCGCGACACGGTGCTTCCACGCGGCGGCGGGCCCGACGGCATGTCGCCAGTCCTCGTGCCGCGGGGCGCCCTCGCCGCCTGGCTCTCGTGGACCATGCACCGCCGCGAGGACGTCTACGGGCCCGACGCCCTGGACTTCAATCCCAGCCGCTGGATCGATGGCGAGCACCCGTCCTCGCCTCTGCGTCCCGGATGGGCCTATCTGCCCTTCAATGGAGGCCCGCGCATCTGCATCGGCCAGCAGTTCGCATTGACCGAGGCGAGCTATGTTGTGGTTCGCTTGCTGCAGGAATTCCCTATTCTGGAATCTAGAGATGCTGATCCGTGGCGTGAGAAGCTTTCTTTGACGTGCACGGGGCTTGGGGGTGCTAAAGTGGGGTTAAAGGCCACTGAGTAAATAATACATGGCATGGG
>JAAZQE010000724.1:0-15325 GCA_013620735.1 Clavariopsis aquatica
GCCCACTCCAAGCCCAACACTCTGCCCCTCGTCACCACCCCGCCATGGTCCAGTCATCAGTACTCGGGTTCCCCCGCATGGGTGGAAACCGTGAGCTGAAGAAGGCCAACGAGGCCTACTGGGCCGACAAGCTCTCGCGTGACGACCTGCTCAAGGAGGCCAAGCGGATCCGTCTTGAGAACTGGACGATCCAGAAGGACGCCGGCGTCGATGTCATCCCCAGCAACGACTTCGCCTTCTATGACCACATCCTCGATCACATCCAGCTGTTCAACGTAAGCCAAGTCAAGCTGCTGCACCCCGCCCACTTCTCTAACGTGCACAGGCCATTCCCGAGCGATACTCCAAGAACAACCTCGACTCCCTCGATGAGTACTTCGCCATGGGCCGCGGCCACCAAAAGGACGGCGTCGACGTTCCCAGCTTGGTAAGTGTGTCGAGGAGCTTCGCCACCATTCGGCAACTAACCCACGTCACAGGAAATGGTCAAGTGGTTCGACTCCAACTACCACTACGTCAAGCCCACCTTCCAGGATGGCCAAAAGTTCAAGCTCTCCGCCGACCCCAAGCCCGTCCGCGAGTTCCTCGAAGCCAAGGAGGCTGGCATTGTCACCCGCCCTGTGCTCATCGGTCCCGTCTCCTTCCTCTACCTCGGCAAGGCCGACCGCGACCAGACCGTCGACCCCATCACCCTCCTCGGTGAGCTCCTTCCCGTATACGTCGAGCTCCTTGAGAAGCTCAAGGCTGCGGGTGCCGAGACCGTTCAGATTGATGAGCCCATTCTCGTGTACGATCTCCCCTCCAGCGCCAAGGATGCTTTCAAGCCTGCGTACGAGAAGCTCGTTGGCGACAAGCTGCCCAAGCTTGTTCTCGCCACCTACTTTGGTGACGTTGTGCACAACTTCGACGTCTTCCCCAGCATCCAGAGCCTGTACGGCATCCACATTGACCTTGTGAGGAACCCTGAACAACTTGAAAGCGTCATTGGACAGCTTGGCCCTAAGCAGGTGCTCTCTGCCGGTGTTGTCGATGGTCGTAACATCTGGAAGACCAACTTCAAGCGTGCCATCGAGACAGTCGAGACAGCCATCCAGAAGCTCGGAAAGGACCGCGTCATTGTTGCTACCTCCAGCTCTCTCCTCCACACGCCCCACTCGTTGGACAGCGAGAAGAAACTTGACCCTGAAGTCAGGGATTGGTTCGCCTTCGCCGTCCAGAAGACTGCCGAAGTTGTCGTGATCGCCAAGGCTGTCACTGATGGCCCTGCATCTGTCCGTGAGGCACTCGAGGCCAATGCCAAGTCTGTGCAGGCCCGTGCTTCTTCCGAGCGAACCAACAACAAGGCAGTCAAGGACCGTCAATCAAAGGTCACTGCTGCCCAGCACGAGCGTCAATCCCCGTTCCCTGAACGGTACGCCCAGCAAAAGACTCACCTCAAACTCCCTCTCTTCCCCACCACCACCATTGGTTCCTTCCCCCAAACAAAGGAGATCCGTATTCAGCGCAACAAGTTCACCAAGGGCGAAATTACTGCCGAACAATACGAAAAGTTCATTGAAAAGGAGATTGAGGATGTCATCAAGATCCAGGACGAGCTCGATCTTGATGTATACGTTCACGGTGAGCCCGAGCGTAATGACATGGTGCAGTACTTTGGCGAGAGACTAGACGGCTATGTCTTCACCACCAACGGCTGGGTCCAGTCCTATGGTTCCCGCTGCGTCCGACCCCCAATTATTGTTGGTGACATCTCCCGCCCAGCCCCAATGACTGTCAAGGAGTCCAAATACGCCGCTACAATCTCCAAGAAGCCCATGAAGGGCATGCTTACTGGCCCCATCACCTGCCTGCGATGGTCGTTCCCCCGTGATGACGTCCACCAGTCTGTTCAGGCCCAGCAGCTTGCTCTCGCTCTCCGCGACGAGGTCATCGACCTTGAGGCTGCTGGTATCTATGTTATTCAAGTCGATGAGCCTGCTCTCCGAGAGGGTCTTCCTCTTCGCAAAGGCACCGAGCGCGAGAAGTACCTGTCATGGGCGGTCGATTCTTTCAAGCTTTCCTGCGCTGGCGTGAAGGACTCTACCCAGATCCACTCCCACTTCTGCTACTCCGAGTTCCAGGACTTCTTCCACGCTATTGCTGCCCTCGATGCCGATGTCCTGTCCATCGAGAACAGCAAGAGTGATGCCAAGTTGCTCAAGGTCTTTGAGGACAAGGCTTACCCCCGCCACATTGGCCCAGGTGTTTACGACATCCACTCTCCACGTATCCCGTCTGAGCAAGAGATCAAGGACCGTGTAGCTGAGATGTTGGTCTTCCTCAAGCCCGAGCAGCTTTGGATCAACCCCGATTGCGGCCTGAAGACTCGACAGTGGAAGGAGACCAAGGCTGCGCTGACCAACATGGTCAACGCTGCCAAGTTCAACCGCGAGAAATACTCTTCTTAAACAAACTCTGCCTATTCAGGCAACCTCGGCTACGTTTCAATATGTACCCGGCTAAGCAGCATATCAACAGCTGCGATGTAATGTGTGTAATGTGTTCATGATACCAAAAAGTTCAACCTGCATCAATGGTCATTAGGGAGGTTCAGGGGGGCTTTGTGAGCGATCTCAACATCGGCGTTCATAGCAGAGGTCTTCAAAGTACGTCGGCGCATATGGTTAGGGATTTTTGATTTTCTGGGCGGCGTTGAAAAAGTCTACTCTGGGATCTGGAGGACTTCAACAGCATTTAGAGCAGATATTTTACTCTTGGACATTAGTATGGGATGAGGAGAATGGGAGAGCAGTCCCGAAGAAAAGATTGTATGCCACTGGGGTGGGTGCTGCTGCTGCTGCTGATGATGATGATACATGAGCATTGTCTTCCAGAGGGATGATGCGAAAACGAATAATAAATGAAGTTCAACACCTTCAACAATGTGTTTGTTTAGTTGTTTTGTGTGTGTGTGTGACTAAAAATATTTTCTGTCTAAAAGTCTAATAATGTATGGGCTGGTTCCTTTCCCCCCATGCATGTCACCACTCCTGAGATGGCCTTCTTTCCCCATGCAGGCGGGAAGGAGGATGAGATTAACCCATCCGAGAGCGGTTGTAGGTATTATTATCATATACTTACTATACACACAAAAACATGGAAAAGATCTTATTTGCGCAGATGCACATGACCACCGCGGCCGTACCGGTAATTCCCAAAACGCCATTTCGTAACAATTCTTTAGGCACATGATTCAAACATTACCGCCCACGCACTACCGCTTATCCGCAATGGACCCCGTATCATCTAATCTTTCCTGGACCAAATCCACCTGTTTGACTGGATGCAGAAGCACGGCTGGGAGACACATTCGCCCCTCGCCCTCCTCTTCTTCAACCTCGCCGCCATCGTTGTCGACTTTATATCCAAGCCATCGCTTCCAGAGATTGGGAGCAAAGCCCGCATGGTAGTACCACGTTGTGCCGAGAAAGTTATGCTGGCGTTCGTCTGAGAAGACGGAGAGGCGGGCACCACCGCTTGCGCCGTTGCGCCCGTTGTTGAAGATGGCAGCGAGGTATTGGACCGGCCATTTGCGGTCAATGTACACAGGGTGTGGGGCGTAGACGGCCTTAAGTCCGTGGTGAAGGGCGCATGACGCCGGCCACATTTCGCTGAACATGGTGTGTCGATGGATGGACTGTTCGCGGTGCATCGTTTCGAGCAATCTGCGCGAGAGGCGGCCAGCAGTGTTGATAGCGGTACGGCGGGGCGGGTAACCACGTGTGATGTTGTAGCCTGTGACATCGTTGTTGAGGATCCAGTTTGTATGGTCGGGGTCGAAGAGTGGGTTGAAGACTATCAGATCAGCTGGCTCACCAACCCCCCAGGTCCCTTTGTCTTCGGCGAAGGTAGTGGGCGGTTTGACGGCTGGATCGATTTCAATGTCCGGGTAGTCGAGGGGCAGTTCGGGGCCCCATATGGGCTTCTCGACTTTTTGAGTCTCGGGTTCAGGCATGTGTGGGTTTGGAGGGAGGTGTGACGACCATTGGTTTGCCTTGCTGTTTGTGCCGTGTTCGGTCTGGACGCGAACGGTGTGCGTGAAGTCTTCCCATGAGTTGTGGACGGCAGGGACGTAGAAGCGCGAGTTGCGCTCCCAGAGTCCTTTCCGGGGTTGCTTATCCGCCCATTGCGCCACTTGGCTGAAGAGGTGATAGTAGTGACCCGTGTACCTGATGTCCATCTCCCAATGCCAGAAGTAGTCGAATTCAGGGTGCTGGTGAGCAAAGTAGGTAACAGGCATGAATGTCGAGCGGTAAGCACCGTGCACGGGGAGGTCCCGGTACTTGGATTCATCCACACCACCATAAATGAGACCCATTTGACGTTCCGACCAGAGCGTGCCCATGCCTTCAAACTCGGCAGGAAGAGACTTCTTGAGAACGGAGGTGTAGACGTCGTCATCGGCCCAAATCTGCAGGTTGTCGTCTTTTACATGGATCAGGAAATGTACCACGTATTCGCCGCCAGACTGGATGCTGAGTTCGGAGATGAGAGCCCTGAGGAACATGATGTCTTCGTCGTCATACTTGTAATCCCACCACGTTCGAATGAGAACAGCGGTACGAGGAAGTAGGTTCTTGTACGTTGGCTTGGGTTGGTCCTGAGTGGTGCTATTTGACTGTTTGTCCGCAGCGACTTCTCTCTTCTCCTTGTCGTTTAGGGGCTTCTCAGGAGTTGCCTGGGAACTTGGCTTGGCAGGAGTGGCATGGGGTCTTTCAGCTTCAGGGCCCTTCATCGCCATGGTCTGGAAGAAGTGGTTGCGACCCTTGGGGGCCGGCTTGAAGCGGTGCTGGTTTTTCTCCAGACAACGCACCAGCGTGTCGCCCCATCTTACGCCCCGATAATCGATCTGGTTCTCGAGATCATTCCCCCATACAAGGTCCTTGCCTTCGCGATCTCCTTCCATGGCGGCTCCCGTGCCTCCGGTTTTCCGGGAATACCCAAGGCCATACGGCCCTAGTCGTCCAAAGCGCTCGAAGCACACGTTGTGTCGCAGGCCAAGCAATTCGTAGGAGCCCATGACGTTGTCCGGCATGCCTTTGGTTACACCATTGTAGACTCGCAGGGATGGAATCCTCATCGTGTTGTTCACATCTAGATAGCACGTCTCCACCGGGCCATACTTTTCCAAGTAGGCAGAGGCATCGTACTTGGGATACGGGTTGAATTCTTCTGAAGGAGGAATGGGGGGGTATTTCGACTCCCGCTTCCCTTTCGCTTCCTTTTTCTGTGGCTCGGCAGGCGCAGGCATCTCGGGTTCAATGTCCTGCTTCTGGGGGTATTCGGGCACATTTTTGTCCCGGCTAACCAATGTCCGTATTCCACCATGGTATCTTTTCAAGAAGGGGAAGGATTCCCATACTGGCGGCGGTGGAGGTTGCTTGTGCAGGCCAAGCTCGGCGCTTCTTATCGACACCCAACTTGCTTTTGTCAAGAAAAGTATGAATAGAATCAGTGTACTCCCCACCGCGAGCCCAAAGTACCTTGTGAAAGCTCTCGGGTTCTTATAACTGTAGGCGCTGACAGTGGGCTTGGCGACGGATCTCCGGCGCGACGTAGGCAGAATGCCGGATGGGGGTCTTGAGGACGTCGGTGAGGACGTTGAGGAGGAGAGGTAGGCTTCGAAGTCGTCGCTGTCGTACTTTTCGTTGTAATCGGCGTCCTCGATGTCGGCGGCCGGGACCTTGTTGTAGGGCTGCTTCCGCTTGGCCGCCCGCAAGGGACGGAAGCCGAGCATTGTGCTGGACGGTGAATGTGGGCTGCGTTGCAGTTATGGCATGCGATGAGGTGCCTGCGCGGGGCGGGTTCTGGGCGGAAAGGGGTGCATGCGACGGTGCCAGTGCAGGTGGGGAGCGTCTGCTGTGCGTGGGCGAGGCGAGCGAAGAGGCGGCGGGCACTGCGATATGTAGGGGCGCAAAAGGGGCAATGAGCAATGGCCGAGGGGGGTTCCAGGAGGTTGTCCAGGAGGTAGTCTGTCCAGGAGCGTTTCCAGGAGGTCGGCTCAGCGATGACTTTTGGATGGGCCAAAAGTTGGAGACGCCAAGCCCCAAACAACGCCTTGCCCGGTTGGCACAGCAGCGTGGCGGGTTGCGGGCTGCCCCCGAGTCGGCCGCCGTCCAAGTGGCCCTTGATGCCCCCGAGCACGCCTCAACAACTACCGGTACGTCTGGCATGTGGCATGCATGCTCAGGATCCCCGCTGCCTGGCTCGATGCGTCGCGGGCCGGACCCTGGAGACCCTTTGCTGCGACGACGCACTGGCGAGCATGCTGCGCGACGGCGAGCGCGGACAGGCGTGCAGGCAAACAGGCAATGATCAATCATGGACGATGGACAATGGACAATGGACCGACGGCCAGGTGAGGCAGCGCACAGCACAACACACAACACATAGCGCCACAGGCGGCCAGGAGGGCAGCGCGCGAGTGCGGTTCGCCGCCATGGCGTAGACAATGCGGCATGCCGTCGCGCCCGTGGTGGGTGGCGCGGGGAAAGGCTCGTGGGCAGAGGCCTCTCTCTGCACGCACCCGCGGCCGGCCATGGTCACGTGAAGCCGGCCGGCAGACATGCTCGCAGCCCAGGGCACCTCATCCATCCTCCATGCCCAAAACACACCTTTTTGCTCGAGCAACCGTCACGCGCGCCCCCGCACTCGTCCCAGCGTGCGCCTGGCCACCTGCTGCGGCTTCATCAGCGCCCGGCGGCTTCTATTTGCTGCCCTGCGTCGTCGCCAAATCCTCCACCCTCTCGGCGGCCTGGTTGCACGGGGCAACGCCGTGTTTACTCACTGTCATTGCAGCGCCCAGTCCAAGCCGCAGCGTCCGCCGCCTTCTTGGGCCCGCATCCACACGCCGATCCGGTTCGCTCATTGGCGCGCGCTCCCATGTTCTTCTTGCAGAGGCATCACCCGGTGCCGCTTGCGCAATCGGTGGCTGGACGCGCTCACCAACCCTCGGAATCGTCCCCTCAACATGGCCCCGCCGGCAGCGCCGTCTCGAGTCTATATGCAGTCGTTCGCGCTGCTGTATCTTCCCCTCGTCTGGCTCGCCCTCCTGCCGCCCAGCACCATGGCCGCCATGCCATATAATCCAACGCGAATGCTCCAGAGCGGCCCCAATGTCTACGTCTTCCAGCCGTCCTCGAGCTCGTCGTCCCAGTTCCAGCTAGGATCCATCAACATATCCGCAACCATCGCCGCATCCGACATCCCCTACACCACCCTCTACCCAACGCTGCCCTTCCTCGACTCCAGGACCCAGTATCCCTTCACCCCCCTCCTCGACAATGGAGGCAACATAACCGTATACACTGGAGATTGTGCCGCCGGCGCCAGTGGCGCCGAGATTTGGAACTTTACGCCCGAGCCGACGGATAGCGCTGGGAATGGCAGCTGGGGCCAAGAGGAGGTGTCATTCGACAAGAACCGAAAGTACCCGTCCGCTGTAGGTTCGAATTACCTCAACGGTGGCGTCGCCTTCTCTGCCCTCGTCGAGGGGGACGCCATGGATATGGGAGCCTACTTTTTTGGCGGCATGTGCCCGTTCCAGGACAGCAACAACACCGACTGGCAGTCGTCCGCCAACTACTCCAACCTCATGGTCACGCTAGAGCCTGTCCAGCATGCCTCTAAACGACTCAACTACCAGTTGGATGTGTCTGCAAGTCGTGGTCCGCCAATTGCAGAGGCCGGCTTCACACTTACAGGCCTTCAGCCAAGCTTCTCCAACCGGAGCGATGGAACCCAGACGCAACAGCAAAACTTCGTTCTCGTTGGCGGCCACACCAGTGGCGCCTTCATCAACATGTCACAAGTAGCACTCTTCTCCCTACCTCAGCAGGGCTGGACTTTTATTTCCGTGCAACAGCCAACGACCCAACAGACAGACCTGGCAGTTCGAAGTGAAGCGCAGGAAGTCGAACCAAGGTCCGGTCACTCTGCCGTGTTGACCCCCGATGGACAGCGCATCGTCATATTCGGGGGTTGGATTGGAGATACAGATACCCCAGCTAGCCCCCAGCTAGCCGTTCTCAATATTGGCGACGGCTACGGTGGCCAAGGAGACTGGCAGTGGACTGTTCCATCCACGTCCGGGACAGGCTTACCTAGCGGCGCAGGCTTGTACGGCCATGGCGCAGCAATGCTCCCTGGGGGCGTCATAATGATTATGGGCGGGTACTCGATCACGGCCCCTAATTCTCACAGACGAAGGGCTGCTATGACCGCCAATACTCGGACGTTATTCTTTAACGTCACCTCGAACAGTTGGATGTCAGAATACTCCCCTCCTCTAGAAGCCAAAGCACCCAAGTTACCCAATAGTGGACCGCTTGCAACAGCATCCCAAAAAGCAGGCCTCGGCGTAGGATTAGGGGTTGGTATGGCTACCGTCCTTGCGCTGATATGTTTTTACCTCTGGTACACCAAACGGGTGAAGCACCAACGCGATGTGCGTGAAAAGCAGTTACGTAATCTTGCCGTAGGAGCTCATCGCTATAACCTGGAATGTGTATCACCAGAGGGTGATGGCCGGGGTGGGCACATTGATGTTGTAGACTACTTTGATGATCCCCAAGATTCATACGAATACCCATCACTAGGAGGAAATCTTCAGAATCAGGGTTGGCGACGGTCAAACGGCCATGAGGCGGAAAGAACAGGACTGCTAGTTGAGATTCCCAGTCCTACTCGAGGCCTACGCAAAAGCCTCAGCGGGAGGAGCCAACACCTATACCAATACGACGAGAGGAGAGGAAAGGGTCCGAGCAACATCCATACAATTGATGAACTCGAAGAGGAGACAGACATCAATGCTACCAACAACCACATCAACAACATCAACAACAACAATGACAATGACAAGGAAGACGAAGACGAAGAAGACGAAGAAGACGAAAACAAAAAGGGCATCGCCATGGAAGAAGCGCCGCTCACGAGCCAACCTGAAATGTCTGAGCGATCGGTTAGCAAAGGAATCTTTGTCTTCGACAATGCACCAACGTTGGATCCTTTTACAGACAATCACCGTAGTAGTACTATCGGGTCAGATCAACAAAATAGCCTATCTTCCGCTTCAACGTCGCCCGTGCGTGATAAGGATGAAGAGTCCAGCCACGTACTTGGTGACTGGCAGTTGGCAATCGGAGCCTTACTTTCCCGTCGCTCCAGTCCAAACTCGGCCGGCCGGGTTTCCCCAACAAAATCAGAGCGCACGGGATCAACACTCAGCGACCGCACATGGTCAAATTTATCGTCGAATTCTGCGAGCGTTGGACGAACCTCATCCATCCGATCAGCAGCCATCTTAAATGCCGCCAGCCCATTTAGGCCTACAGAACCTAGCCCCACGATTGAAAAGGCCGACAACAAAAAGGCTGTGGGATGGCAAAGCCAGGCAGATCCAAGAACACGTTCTTTTACCAGTATTCGTAGTAATGGGCGACCAGTTACTGCTAATGCAGATGCAGACTCTTTCACAACTGCGCGCACATCATTCCTGCAGCTCCAAGCTGAGGGTGAGGCCCTACTCGGTGGAAATCCTGATCGAGAAAGAGTTAGACCAGGGTCTGCTTCTACATCTAACGGGTCGAATTCAAATACTTACCAAAACACGGAGCCGAGCATGAGCCGTGCAGGCACCATCACAGCCGCAACTTCCCTTGAGGATGGGGTTGTCCGTCCAGCTAGTACTGAAAGACGAAGAAGTTGGCTTGGTAGTGTCCGCCGTGTCCTCTCCCGCTCCATCACAAACGGCAACACACGACCCCGCTCTCTAACGGCTTCCTCCTCTTCAACCCCCAAACCCTACACCGACGATCCTACTTCCCCCACCTCTGCTACTCATACAGATCACAAATTGCTGGAACCGTCCTCCACAACACCTCGTCGTGCAGCTTCAGACGCAAGTTTCTGGCGCAGCAAACGTGGCAAGCAAGACTGGCTGGACGAGGAACTTGATCCAAACGACCCGCGCGCTCGCTGGCGGCGGAACAGTGGCGACAACTGGGGCGCACCTGAAGACCTCGCGCTAGCTAAACAAGAGCGTCTTCGGCGAGAATGGAGAGAGCGCGGACCGCTCATCAACCTTAACGATGAGTTACCTTCTCCTCATACTCCTATCTGCGCCGGCGACCTCGGCCTCCCAGATGAAAACAGGAGAGGCCGGCCGCGGACTCCACTCGACGAAGATGACTGGGATGTGGAAGCTGCAGTCGAGCGCAGGGTAGTACAAGTCATGTTCACAATGCCCAAATCTAAACTACGCGTTGTGAATGCAGATGTAGATCGGAGCAGCATCCTATCTCTCCCACACGAAAACTCTGAAGATTCAAGCATTGCAAGGAAAGGCGAGAGCAGTGGAAATGCTAGCTTGAGGGAGAGTATAGGGGTACGGCAACTAGCCGGACATTTCGAAAAGTTGAATTCCTCACCAGGCACCACACCACGAGCAAGTCCCCGACTCTCGCCTTCGCCCTCACTCTCTTCATCCGTCAAGTCACTCAAGATTAGGAGGAAGCCAAGTTCCATATCCTTGACGTAAATTGCGCAAAACAATTATGAAAACGCCATGTACTAGATCAACATGATCAAACTGTGGAAGGGATATTCTTTTCAAGTGCTGTATTTTTGAATTACTCTACAGGCTGGTTAGCTAATGTACAGTCACCTTTTCGTACAGTTAGCTTTTTTGTAAAACAAATCATATATCTATAACGTCAACCCCAATTGAACACATATACCCTCCATCCCATTCCTAAAGTCTGTCGCTTTGTTTTTGGAAACCAGTGAAGAGGGTGATAATGCTTTAGCCTCAATGTTGGTAATTTACTACCACGCGTCAAGACAACCATTATTGCCGCGCTACCAATCCAAGGTTATCTTATAATAGTTGTCTCCTGTTTTTCTTAGTGAACATGCTGCATTGCCATATCATACAGTGAGTAAGCAATATAACACATGCCCGTCCTGCACGACATGACTTCAGCATCGCAGCCCTTGTCCTGGCCGCGAGTGTGGCCCTTCACTCCCCAATTTTTCCATCACCCTTGTCCGCCTTCTTCCCTAAAATACGCAGCAGAACTATCCTGCCAGATGCCCACTCTAAACTCCCATATTTGCAAATTCTGTTCTATCCTTCCAATCCTCTCTCTACCTTTACGCTCCCTGCCCTGGCGAAACTCAACACCCTCTCCCGCTCCACCACCTCCTGTTGACTATAGAGTGTAATCAAGTCCATGGTGCTCTTCCTCACACTAACAATACTATGTTCATCAGCTCTATCGCAATCTCCCTCTCCTTCACCCATCGACACAAAGCTAGGCCTGGTGCTTGAATCACTAACAATGCTAGTCCGACTCATATGACTCCCATGTGGAGCATGCCTTCTTAGACGAGCTGGCAACGTCTTTGAAAATGATGACGTCATGTGGTCAAAAGAATGTAGACCCAAGATGCGACCAAAGTCTTGGAGATCAAGATTTTGTGTTTCGACATGTTGTTTCCAGTCAAGACTCGCACGTGGGAAACCAGGAACGCAATCTTTGTAGTATATAGACCATATGCGAGCTCGATCGGTTGGATTGTCCGTACCTATACCGTCGAGACAATTCGTGGAGCTCTCTGCGTTCTCGTTTCGGAGACGGAGAGTGGCCATTGAATCATCAGCCCTGACCCTTTCCTGACCTTCCTTATCTATATCAACATTGCTTTCGGGGCTGTTCTTCACTTCTTCACTCTCACCGCTGTTGTCTCTACCTTTTTCTTCTATAATACCACTCCGCCAAACCTCAGGCACAATTTCAAGCTCAGGATACTCCAACATTCCGCTAGTTGTAACAGAACTTCGATGTCCATGTCCATGGCGCTGGAATTCGGTGCTCTGGCTTCGAAATATCTTCGTATAGTTTTTGAGAAGCTGTTTCCCAAAGGTCATACTACTGCTCTTTGCCATAAACCCACTACCTACGCGCTGCTTCTTCTTCTTTCCACTGACAAGTGGATTTTCTGGACAAGTAGTAGGGTCGATTTCAGTATCGAGATTAGAGTGTATTGCAAATTCAATAGCCTTCTCCAAAGCAAAATCCCGGGCTTGAATATTGTCGGCATGACCTGCAGAATTGGTGCGTTCCGGTCGGGTATGTGACGGGTAAAGACCCCAAGCCCCCACTGTTAGGGCATCATCAGTCTGCCTACCGAATGCATCCTGCATTTCTTGGTTAGGGCTCAGGTTGTCCTTTTCTCTTCGTATGAGAGCGCTTCGCCGCTCCAATAACGGTGGAACAAAGTCGGCCCTGCATTCGTCACCCTCGTCAGGACCTATAGTTTCCAATAAGGGTGTCGAGAATTGCTTGGATTGTGTGAAGGTGGGGGTTTGCAAGAATGGTATTGAAAGCCGCCTCGATTGATTCACAGACTGTGGAATGGGGGGGACTTCGTCATCCAAGCTTGCCCTTAGCTTCGCTACACTGCCACGGCGCTCTCGGAATGGACTTCCCTGATTTGCAAGTTCTTTGTTCTGCGGTAAGAACATGCTAGACCGCTCGTCTTGGTGGGCTTTCAATGCTCGCTCCCACATCTGATTTGGCATCTTCTCTTTTCCGGTCACATGTTGATCTGTCTGCAGGCTTATCATGGATCTAGATAGGCGGCGCTCACGGGTCGTATTCGTATGGGGGTGATCAAAGGGCCCGTCAATCCCGAGGTTCTCGGATTTGAGGTTCGTCTCACTCTGACTACGGACACCGCTGCGCTTTGGATGAAAGAACTTTATGAGAGAGGCAGAGGGTTTCTTGCGTGGTGGTGAGGGGCTGAACTCCTCGCGGAATTTTGATTTTTTAGTGTTTGCAACACTGTTATTTCTAGCCAGGAGGGTATGGTTCGCTGATAATGAGTTCTTCCTAGCTATATTAGAAGAAATTAGGGCGTTGGTGATACCATATCGCTGAACTGGCCTAGGGGTGTCTTCATTCTCTGGTGACGGGTATGAGTCCGAGTACCTTCTCTGAATTACCTTGGAAGCACTGTAATGCAGAGAATCAAAAGGAGTGGTGCTGTTCGGTAAATTGATCATTGATCCCCCAATGCTGTCTGGTGGGCTCTGTGGCCGACTGGAGTAGATGGATGATATCTCCTCGTGATTCTGACGGCCTTGAGGGATCACCTTGCCCCATTTGCTAGGGATCTGAGAGCTAGCAAAACCGGAGCTTGATGACTGGCGCTCGTGCCGATTACATCCGAGATGATCTAGATGTGACGATCGGCCGTGACCTGAGAGGGTTCGGTCTTGAAAGGATCGAGCAGGTGTGGGCACATTTGGCGTATCCACGACATTTTCCCATGAGAGGAGGGAACCGGAACGCAAATGATGGGATATTCGCATACTATAGAGATGAACAGAACGACGTGGATTAGCCTCCTCTCCGCTAAATTCAGCCTCGTTTGCGACTTCCTCCCCCACTGCAGGACTAATTTTTCTCACAGAGTTATGGATAGAGCTGGAAACGTGAGGGGATATTGGCTGCTGAACACGAATTTGCGATTTTCCAACCCTCTGATCAGGCACCTGCTTGGGTATTCGTGTTGACTCCTTAGAATTTCCGAAATTATTACTTGGTTGCTTACTTCCCGTTTCTGTAGATCCATACTCGACTTCCAGTGGTAATCTTGAGGACTGAGAGGTAGAATGGCCGGGTGGGGTGGGGAAGTGTGATAGACGAAGGCTCTCTTCCATAGAAATAGCCCATGGGATGGAGTCAGGTTCAATCATATTCATACTCGGCAATCTCATTGGTGCGAATGGTGGTGGAACCGGAAGATTGATAGAACCAGCCGAATGAGATTGTCTCAGATTTCTGTCTTTTGATCTGAGCGCCCTGAATCGTAGATTTGGGGAACTAGTAAACGTTCCAAATCGAGCTAACGTGGGAGCTTTGCTGTTGGATTGCATCTGCTTAATCTGGTATGGCTGAGTGCCCTGCCTAATCTCCGAACTACGGCGACTATTTGAGGACATTAGAGTTTGCTTACTGGAGAGGCGGTCAGTTGTACAATTGAGATGAAGAAATCAAAGACCGACCTTCCAGGCGACGATGTCCAATCAATGCTGTGAATACTAGGCCGTTTCGGCAGCGTCTTCTTCCCGATATTCTTCGCTATGTCGTCCAATACCTCAGCATCCGAATCGTACCCTCCCTCGTCAGGCTTCTTGCCGCTCAGTAGGTCTTTCCTCAAGTCGTCCTTGGTAATCTTGAGCTGCAGATTCGGGCCCTCCTGCGGCACCTTTACCACTGTATCAGGCTCCGGGTTCAGGGGCTTCTTTTTCCAAGTGGAGATCTTTAAGTGCGTGGTCGGGTTTGCATTGGGCAAGTCTCGCGAGAACTTCCGTCTGATGATGGCATGTAGGCTCGTCATCTTGTGCAGGCTATGCAGGCTGTACATGGACGGCCGAGAAAAGGTAGCGCGACTGGCCTTGGAGGGCGACCATTGCCTTGGTTCTTCGCTGTCCTTTGCACTGTTGAAAATCTGCCGGAGCTCATGAAGATCCTCGGAGCAGGCGCTGGTGAAGTGGGACCCTGTTGACTCTGGTCTCTCGGACATGAGAGGCTGCGTTGCAGACGTGACTTCGCTGATCCGGGCGGGAAGCTCCGGGGAGCCCGATCGACTTTTCTGCTCTGCCGTGCAGCATAGCTTGGAGGTCATTGTTCTAGTGGAAAGGAGCAGATGCGCAGTTCTTGCAGGTCGATGGCGTCGGTTCAGCGCCGCGAAGAGCGGCTGCAGCAATTCACGACGATAAACAAGCCAAGGTGGAACGTGGAACGCGGGCCAGGCCAACAAGACAGCGTGGGTGTGTGATGGGGGACAAGTGTGGTGATGGAGACACGAGGACGTGGAGGAGGAGAGTTCAAAACAACGGCCGGCGGGTATGACTGCCAGGTCCTGTGGCCATGGAACCATTTCCAACGAGAAGGCGCATCGGGCGCGCGAAACGGCCTTCTGGTCTGCAACTTCTTCTTTCGAGCAGGCGACCAAGGGGCTCGGAAACACTTGCGCCCGAGTTTCCTCCATGCCGAATGGGCTGGCTGATGTACAATGCACGAGACCTCGCAAGTCAGCTCCGAGGGCAGACGACTCCAAACTGAACCCTGCTCTGGATCTGCTGTTGAGCTTCTTGCTGCTCTTAGGTAGCCCTAGCATGCTACTGAGTACCTGAATGAAGGTTACTGGCACCGCCATGATACAGGCCCAGGTCAGCCCTCGGCCTTGTCTCGATACAACCCCATCTCTTTTATCC
>JAAZQE010000725.1:0-15246 GCA_013620735.1 Clavariopsis aquatica
CTTTGGGGGGGGGGGCGAGAGGCATGGCATGTGAAGCCGAATGCTTATTAGTCTACATGGCTTTTTTTTCAAGGCCGGCTTTTTCTCTTCTTGGGACGAAATAATGCTTGCATGCAATAGGGCCACACGCTGTACTTGCTGTGTGGAAGCGGCCCGGACTTGGAATATCTTATCTTGGTTTGGTTTGGTTTGTTTGGTACGGCACGTAGACACATTGGTCTACTGTGTACACTTCGGTCTACGAACGGCATCGTGGTGGTGGGCGGGGGGGCGCGCAGTGCGAATAATAATGAATGGCCACTCGTACTCGAAATGCAGGTACTCGGGTAGAACTACGGTTCAGAATAGGTAGGCCAAGCAGGAATACCCACGGATACCGACATGGTTCGCAGCACGGCTACCTATGATTCAGCCCTGTCCAGATGCAGTGCTCTGTCTGGCATTTCTTGGCCGGTCAGGTGAGAATCAGGCCGGCTCCTTTGCGAGCAGAGCTTCCCCGCAGAGACGATGCACGGCGAGAGCACGTCAGACACAGACTCACAACGGGGTGCGGATCAGCGCAGGACGCAGGCTTTTGGTGGTTCTGTATGGACGGCTGTGCTGCGGTTACGGGTGGCCGGACTAATGGGAGTTGCGCCAAGGATACAGGGCAAGTGGCATTCAATGAGCAGCTGTGGGCCCAGACAGACAAAGGCCTCGCGCTCGTCATTCCCTTCTCCCCGCCCGCAGCTCCTGCGCCTGGTCGCGCACGAGGGGCTGTTCATCCATGCCGGCGTCAACCACCCGGTCCTTGGGAAGCGCTGGCCCAGCCATCACCTCATCACCGCATAAGAGCGGCGGCCCGGCCAGCAATGCAATTGCTTCCATTCCCCTCGTCCCTCGCCTTGCTCTGTGGCACGAAAACGCACACAGCGCACACTTGCACACACGCACACGGCACCCCTACTGCCCGCGTACATTAGCACCCGTTAGTCGTGCCGCCGCTCCACCTCGCCAGGCAGCTGTTCTCCGAGAAGGCATAGCAAGCTTCAATTTGCGCCCGGCCGCAATCAATCTTGTCCGCCGAGCCCTTTACCCGGAATTGAGAACATATAGCTGCTCGAGGGCCCATCCTCTACTCCGTCCGCGGTGCAGCACCAGCACGTCTTGTTCCTGAAGCCGCCCTCGATCCGCGAAATCTGAGCGCGCCGAAGCCGGAAAAACCCACCGCAGGCAAGGCCACACGCACACAAGCCCGCGCCACCAGCATGTCTGAAGGCGCCGTCAAGCCCACGAACCCCGTGGTGGCCGAGGCCCACGAGGTCGACACGTACCACGTCCCCAAGGCCTTTTACGAGTGAGTTTGTTTTGCATTGCATCATCCGCCAGGGCATTGGGGAGAGAGAGAGAGAGAGAGAGAGCAAGCAAGCAAGCAGAGTGCTGTGCGTGGGTGGCGTCCAAGCTCTCGGGGGAGCGGGGTGACCCCGCCATGATGCCGAGGCGGCGGGAGACATTTCATGGCTGGCCGCACTCCAAAGCACCACCCATGCCAGCAACGTGCACTCGAAGCAAACACGCAGCTAACTGTGACCGCGCAGGAAGCACCCGCACACAAAGCCCCATCTCGACGGCCTCGAGCACTACCAGCAGCTGTACAAGGAATCCATCCAGGAGCCCCACACCTTCTGGGGCCGCCTGGCGCGCGAACTGCTCACGTGGGACCGCGATTTCCAGACGGTGCACGCTGGCAGCTTCGAGAACGGCGACAATGCCTGGTTCGTGGAGGGACGGCTGAACGCCAGCTACAATTGCGTTGACCGCCACGCGTTCAAGGACCCTAACAAGGCTGCTATCATCTACGAGGCCGATGAGGCCGGCGACGGCCGCATCATTAGCTATGGCGAGCTGCTCCGCCAAATCTCAAAACTCGCCTACACGCTCAAGGAAATGGGCGTCAAGAAGGGAGACACGGTTGCCATCTACCTGCCCATGATTCCCGAGGCCGTCATCGCGCTGCTGGCCTGCGCCCGCATTGGCGCTGTCCACTCGGTCGTCTTTGCTGGCTTCTCCTCCGACTCGCTCCGTGACCGAATCATTGATGCCGAGTCCAAGGTTGTCATCACCACGGACGAGGGCAAGCGCGGCGGTAAAGTCATCGGCACCAAGAAAATTGTGGACGAAGCACTCAAGCAGTGCCCCGACATCACCCACTGTCTCGTCTTCAAGCGCACTGGCGCCGAAGTCCCATGGACCAAAGGCCGAGATCTGTGGTGGCACGAGGAGGTTGAGAAGTACCCCAACTACATTGCTCCCGAATCTATGAGCTCCGAAGACCCCCTTTTCCTACTGTACACATCTGGCTCCACTGGCAAGCCCAAGGGCGTCATGCACACAACTGGTGGCTACCTCATTGGAGCCGCGGCAACTGGAAAATACGTCTTCGACATCCACGACAAGGACACCTTCTTCTGCGGTGGTGATGTGGGTTGGATCACTGGCCACACATATGTCGTGTACGCCCCACTGCTGCTCGGTGTTGCTACCGTTGTCTTTGAGGGCACCCCCGCATACCCCAACTTTTCGCGTTACTGGGACATCGTCGACAAGTACAATGTCAGCCAGTTTTACGTTGCCCCCACTGCTCTGCGCCTGCTCAAGCGCGCCGGTGACGAGCACGTCAAACATCAGATGAAGAGCCTTCGAATTCTCGGGTCTGTGGGTGAGCCCATTGCTGCCGAGGTTTGGAAATGGTACTTTGAGATTGTTGGAAAGGAGGAGGCACACGTTGTGGACGTAAGTTGAAGGAAAAATGCAAGTTAGCGTGAGACAGACGTTGACATGTGCAGACTTATTGGCAAACAGAGACGGGCTCCCATGTCATTACTCCCCTGGGTGGTGTGACGCCTACGAAGCCTGGATCTGCCTCGCTCCCCTTCTTTGGCATCGAGCCCGCCATCATCGACCCCGTGTCTGGAGACGAGATCCACGGAAACGATGTCGAGGGGGTGCTTGCCTTCAAGCAGCCGTGGCCAAGTATGGCACGAACGGTCTGGGGGGCGCACAAGCGGTACATGGACACATACCTGAACGTTTACAAGGGCTATTACGTGAGTGATGGGGTGCACAGCGGAGCGAACACACCCGGCTAACCTTGGCAGTTCACTGGAGACGGTGCGGGGCGTGACCACGAGGGCTACTACTGGATTCGGGGACGTGTGGATGACGTTGTCAATGTTTCCGGGCACCGGCTGTCAACCGCTGAAATCGAGGCGGCCCTCATCGAGCACCGTACGTCAGCCTGCAACACCCAAGACATTCTCCGAGACTGACCGTGACCTCAGATTCTGTAGCCGAAGCGGCAGTGGTTGGCGTGCACGACGAGCTCACGGGCCAAGCAGTGAATGCGTTTGTGGCGTTGAAAGACGGCAACGAGCATACCGACCAAACAAAGAAGGACCTGATCCTGCAGGTGCGCAAGTCAATTGGCCCGTTCGCGGCACCAAAGGCGATCTATGTGGTGCCAGATCTGCCCAAGACACGGTCGGGCAAGATCATGCGCCGCATTCTGCGCAAGATCTTGGCGGGCGAGGAGGACCAGTTGGGCGACACCTCGACGGTATGTACCCCTCACGTTTCCTTGGTGGTGGCCACTTTGGGTGTTCTGGTCGGGTGTGGGTGACGCGTCACTGCGGGCAACCAGGCTAATGAATCTGCTAGCTCTCGGATCCGTCGGTTGTCGACAAAATCATCGAAGTTGTGCACTCAGCAAAGAAGAAGTAAGGGCATGTCTAGGCAGGACGAAGCGGAGCTCGAGTCGTAGGGGGGTGCATTTGAAATTCGCGGCGGAGGGCGATGCATGGGGGAAACACGCTGGCGCAGAGCCGGCCTTTAGGCGGCTGGGGTGCCGAGTGCAGGATTTGCGGACATCGGGGACTTTTGTACACTGATCTGTTCTTATTTTAACATGGCCTATATCCGAATGAAGGCTTTCCTGTTCGCTGCTGCGTCCATGTTTGCGCCGTTGTCCTGCGCCGTTGTCCTGCGCCGTTGCCCTGCACCATTGTCCTGCGCCGGCCTGCCCTGCGAGGCCCGTCCAGCGCAGGCTGTCCTCGAGGCACCGAAGGCCGCCAGACACCAGCGACGGCTGTTCCACGCGGGTCGTTGTGTGTCATTGGTGTTTGAGATTGCTCGCAACGGCCGTGCGCTGTTTCTCTCAAGGTCCCTTGGCCTGCCAAGAGCGCCCTGCTGCTCGGTCTGGGCCGGGGGGGCTGTGCGCCCGCCAACGCTGACGACGGGGCTCTGGGCTCTCTGGTGTCTAGCCTGCCGACCTCTTCAGCATACTTTGTCCTCCACACTGTCGTTCGCTGTCGCCGTCGCCCTCGCAATCGCCGCACTCGTGCATAATATCCACAGAACCGCCCTTCTGCACACTCACCACATGTCGCTCGCTACACGATCGCCATAATTCTCCTCTTGCCTGACACGAACGTCTCCTCGACGGAGAGTTCGCCGCTGCCATGTTGATCTTGCGGACACTCGCCGCACTCGCCGCACTCGCCACACCCCTCTCCGTCGACGCAACCTCGACCGCCCGCAACCCGCTCAAGCGCATAGGGCTTGCAAAGAACGTAGACATCCTCACGCCCAACCATCGCGTGACGGCCCTATCGACGTTTGATGTTGCGTTTGACTTCTCCGGCGCCCGGATACGGCTGAGTCTGGAGCCGAACCACGACATCTTCGTCGAGGGCGCAAAAGTATCGTTTCTCGACGCACACGGCAATGTCGAGAGAGAAGAGCCGGTCGATCGGCTACAACACCGCGTTTTCAAGGGTACCTCGTGGGTGCAAAGAGGTGGACGTTGGGACAGGGCTGGGTGGGCCCGCATTGACATCCGCCGCGACGGCGTGGTTCCGTTATTCCAAGGAACCTTCACCCTCCACCACGACCATCACCATGTACACCTAGCCTCGCAATATAAGCAGATGCGGGGTGAGCGCGACCCCGACATTGACCTGCGCAGCGACGAGGTCATGGTCATCTTCCGTGACTCGGACCATGAGCCCGATGAGCACTCAGAATTAAAGAAACGATCCAAAGATGATCTAGCATGCGGGAGCGACTCTCTGGGCTTCAACGTACAAGAAGACCACCCTGTATATGCGGGCATGCGGCCGCGGGACGACGCATCCCAAACCTCGCCTTTTTCCCCTCTGTTCGCCTCACTCATAGGAAAGCGACAATCCGACACGCCCAGTGGTGGTAATGGCGCGGGTGTCAATCTTGTAAAGAGCATTGGCAGCACCGCAGGGTGCCCCAACACCCGCAAGGTTGCTCTTGTTGGAGTTGCAACCGACTGCACATATACCGACGCCCTGGGGTCAGAAAATAAGACGCGCGATAATGTAATCGCTCAGATGAACCAAGCATCTGAACTCTTTGAAAGCACGTTCAACATTTCCCTCGGTCTTGCCAACCTTCTAATGCAGCCGTCGAATTGCCCCACCACACCTCAGCAGGCTACACCTTGGAACCAAGCGTGCAGCGACTCCTTCAATATCCAGAAGCGTCTGAGTACCTTCTCAACGTGGAGAGGACAGCAAAATGACCAGTACTCGCACTGGACTCTGCTTAGTACCTGCAACACCGGCTCTGCTGTCGGATTGGCATGGCTAGGACAGGCGTGTGCCACAGGATCCCAACAGTCCAATTCATCAGATGGAACCGCCGAGACAGTGGCTGGAACTAACGTAGTGGTGCGAACCCTACAAGAATGGCAGGTTATAGCACACGAAACTGGCCACACATTCGGTGCTGTCCATGATTGCGATTCGACAGCATGCCAGGACGCAAATGTTGTCAACAGCCAGCAATGCTGCCCACTTAGCGCCACCACTTGCAATGCTGACGGAAAATTCATCATGAACCCCTCCACTGGCGACGGAATTACGCGGTTTTCCGCTTGCTCTATCGGAAACATTTGTTCCGCCATGGGGGTGAACAGCGTCAAATCTTCTTGCCTGAGCAATAACCGCGGCGTAACTCTCTTTTCGGGACAGACATGCGGCAACGGAATTGTAGAAGGCGACGAAGAGTGCGATTGTGGTGGCACAGACGGTTGTGGAAACAACCAATGCTGCAACCCAAAGACTTGCAAGTTCCAGAACAATGCCGTGTGCGACGATTCGAACGAAGACTGCTGCAAGAACTGCCAGCTGGCATCCGCTAACACGGTCTGCCGTGCAAGTTCTGGGACATGCGATCCACAAGAGACGTGTACAGGAACCTCCCCCTATTGTCCTGACGACAAAACAAATCCGGATGGCAGCGACTGCGGAAACGGACTCAAGTGCGCCAGTGGACAATGTACATCACGAGACCAGCAGTGCAAGACCATTATGGGTAGCTATACTCAGGGCAACGATACGTATGCTTGCGATAACAGCAACTGCATGTTGAGCTGTGCCAGTCCGTCATTCAAAGGGAGTTGTTTTGGCCTGAACCAGAACTTCTTAGATGGCACACCCTGTGTCGGTGGGGGTCACTGCTCAAACGTGAGTTCTTGTCGGTCCCTTCTCATTCTCAAATACTAATGCAAGTCAGGGTGTCTGTACTGGTTCCTCTGTCGGCAACGAAATCAAATCCTGGATTGAATCCCACCGCACCCTGGTCATCGCCCTCGCTGGCGTAATTGGCGGCCTCATCCTCCTCTCTATCCTCGGCTGCTGCTTCCGTTGCATCAAGCGCAGAAAGACAAGGAAGATATACGCCAAAAGCGCTGCTGCCGCGGCCGTTGCCGCTGCACAACAGCGCGGTCCTTATGCCAATGGTGGTTACGCCAACTCTCGCTCACGCGGTAGAGTAAGAAGGAATGGTCCATTGAGCCCGACAGGCAGTAATGGACCTCTTGTCAATGCTCCCTCGAGAGAGGTACCGGATAGTGCACCACTGTGGCAGCCACAGACCAACCATAGTATTCCGCAACCGCCGCCTATGTATCAAAAAAACTCCAGTACGCGGTATGCTTAAGAGATAGGACTTTTGTACTTTGCATCGCATTGTTTTAGCATTGGGGCGGCTCCTCCGCATTTGAAGATTTGGGAATCCAGTGTGTGATGAACTCTTTACGAAGACCCGGCGTTTTGAAACTATTTTGCAAGAGATTTGGGCATTTTTGTAGGGCGTTGGGGTGTTTTTGTGCGCATTTTGGCTGGGTGATACAAAAGGCCTATGGAGGCTTGTGAGACAATTGTGTAGCGACGATGCTTGAGTTACGCGTATATGGTAAATACTATTAGTTAGGTCTTGGACGGAGCTAGTGCGCGGAGGCTTTTACTCAAGGTAAAAAGCTGAAGGTGTTGTGTTCCGGGATTTAAATTACGGGAATGAATGACTGGATTGAATGGTCCCTGTATAGATAGATACTGGGCTACTCTTGGCCTAAACCTAGACAACTATCACTATCACTATCCGTTTACTTGTATGTGTCATTCCTAAATTGTATCTATTTGTGTTTACCAGATCTATCAAGGGAGGCTCTTTGGCATTGATCTCGTAGATTAACCTTTCAGGCATGACTCGTTGCGACCTGGAATACCCTCGGTACGAGTTGGCAGTCTATACTTAGGGTCGGTCTGTGACGTCGCTGTTCTGTCTCAGACTCTCCATAGCCGTTTGTCCAGGTTCTTTGAACAGGCATCCATTCACCGGGTTGGACTGGTTACCACCTGATTTGGTTATATGTAGTATGGAACCCTATATTGGTTGTCAGAATCCCCAGTATTGTATTTTGGAGGGTGATGTAGAGAGGGTTTTCATGGATCTGTCTCATGATTGGGGTTGAGACTCAACACCGATGGTGAGGCGAAATACTTACAATTGGATCATAGTATCCAAGTATGCCGCGACTGAAAAGACAAGGATTGGGCGAATGCGTCCATTCCTCTAGGACTGAGAGCTCGAGCACCTGCTTTCATATAGACAAAGTCTGGATCATTTTCTCTAGCTGACAGACCACGTCCCCGTAAACGGCAGTTTGTAGCTCCTTCTTTGCGAGATCAGTCCCAAATCCGAAATTGCATTGTAGGCACTTGCGAGCAATTTCCTGGTATCTCGGCCCCAGAGGGGTGGGCCGGGAAGCAAGCCGTCTTGCCGTGAGAATGGCATTTGGATCCTGTTGAGTGCTCATATTCTCGAGTGATTTCCAGTGAGCCAGTTCGAGTAGAGCGACACCCAAGAAGAATAGTGGCGTGTTGTTGATTCCAAAGTAGTCTTCTTCCGAGTAGGCGTTTATTGTTTGTTCGACCCCTTCCATGATCACTGTGTTGGGCCCTACGGCAGAAGATATCTGCGAACTCAGGTGAAGCGTCTTGAGAGCTTCTTCGTCAAAGGTGCCCCGGTGGCCGAAATAGCTCAAGTCTTTGAGACGCCAACGTGGACTAAGCCATGGTGTGGCATTGAATTGGAGAATGGCAAGCGCCATTTTATGTGCAAGCTTGAGTTGATCTACTACAGTCAAGGCATCGTCCACGCCCTGTCCCATTAAATCGAGTATTGAAATGACTGAAGTTGGATCTGGTGTACTGAAAGCCTTGTTTGAACCCTTGTTGAGGAAGAGATACTTGTCTTGGAGATAGAAGTTGTGCCGATATGTCTGGGGCGATTCCAGATATCCAACACAGTGTTTGGTTAGTGCTTCGCCACATAGTTGAACATTTTGCTTCAGATAGTGGCAAAAGTTTTTTGTTTGACAGAGATTGATCTCCGGAGTCGTTTGCTGCGCGACAGTCTGGGAAATCGCCACAGAGACTTCTTTCACCGATGTTCCGGTATAAGAAATAGTGTCGGCTCCCTTTACGCCTAAGCTTGTAAAACGAACCCTTTTCTTCCCCTTTTTCTCCTCGGGTTCTAGTGCAGGATCTGACGAGATCTTGTTCTTGCATCCAGTAGAGACAAAACAGGTTGTTTTCTTTTCCGGAACTAGCTTTTTAGGCTCAGTGTGAGCTTCTGGTGGAGGTGTTGTGTCGATACTAATAGACTGAACATAGAGCCAGATGGGTGAGTCGGGAAGGCCCCTAAGACAGTTAGTACTTTATTGTATCACGTACACACTGGGCTAAGACTAAAACTTACTTGTTGTTTGTATTTTGCGGTGCATCCTGGCAAGAAATGGTCAGGTCCAGCTGCACTCCGGTTTGCACTTGTGCATCGAGACAAATTTTGGCAAAGTGGTTGCCATGCCTCAAGTCCCCGCAGCACCAAGCATCAGACAGCGCTTCATGAAGCTTTTGCGACGCAGTTCGGATAGCGCCGATGCAAGATGGAAGAGTCATTTTACTACTACATACGCCCTCTGAACATGTCTTCTGCTGTTGGAATGCAGTGATGTGCGCACGCAACTGTGTAAGCTCCGACGTGCGGTCCCTCAGCCTGGCCATGCTCTTCTCGTATTTTGATCTGTCAAAAGAGATTCTGATGGCGCTTCGTAGGCGGCGGATTGCAGATTTTATGGATTCACCCTATATCAAAATGTAAGCAAATAAATGATATCAGGGACGGAAGACTGGAAGATTCGAGCCACAAAGGACTACTAGATTCATAGGTTCGAGTTAGGAGGCACAGACCTCGTCTTTCTTTTCTACTAAGACGTCAAACTTCTTTAACTCATCCTCCAATCCACTAACAATCTCCTGTGATGCTTCAATGATGCTCCGACACAGGTCGAAATTGTCTTTCAGGATCTTGTTGAGCTTGTCGTTGAGTTCTTTGCTTGTCCATCTTTGATCGGCTCTGTCATCTAACATGTCATTGACTCCTCTTTCGTCCTCGATTAAGCGGAGCAGCAGGCGGCATTCATTGAGGAAGATACCGTGATGACAACGAAATTGAATATGCACACTGCGAACTTCCTTGGAATAGTGGCGAAATGTGTGGAAGCGGTCTGCTACGTCGGAATAGGCCTGCACTGCTGCTATCAGAATTGGCAACACACCAAAGACCACGCCGGCTATCTCGAATCCAGACATTGGTGAATACTGCAGTGGGTTGTTGCAGTAGCTTTCTTCATGGACAGGCTGCAAATGTGCCAGACTAAATGTTGATGTCAGCTCGGGTACAGCCTATGCACTGCCCGCCTTCCTTGCCTCAGCCGTACGCAGTCAGCCTTCAGCCTTCAGCCTTCATCATTCGAGCCTCAGCCTTGCAACCTCGAGTTTCCCGCTCCCGTCTGCTGTCCGTCTCTTAAACTATCATCAACTGAATATTTGGTAAAGACCCAGGCAATATTGGCTCCCAATGCGAACACTTCAGTCAAAGGACAGCAGCCCGCAGAGAAGAGTAGAGGGTGGACATGAGGGCCAACGAACCACCAAGTCGAAACCCCCCAAATCAAACCAAAAACCGACGAGAGGCGCAGTGGAGGATGAACCAACTAATACACCCACCTCAAGATTGCTGGCTAGCAAACAGCATGACCAAAGACCAATGCAAAGTCTGGCTGATGCACGGCGACTTCCAGGAGAGCATGACGCTATGGGGCTCATCAAACTATGGCAAGAGGGCACATCGTCGGAGCTTGAGCCCGGTCAGGCTGGAATTATTGCACCACTTTTCCGAGGATGCCTCGATCTACTTTGCGCCCTTATCCGCAACAGTTCATCCTCCAGTGCTGTACCCAGGAAAGCAGAGAATGCGCTTCGTCGAAGCTTAGCAACCCTACAACTCTGGGCAGATGGGCATGGTGTCTTAGACGGAAAATTAGATCGACTTCTCGACCGATCTAAAAATCTTCAGTCCACAACTCTAGCAACGATTAATGCTCTGTGTGAAATCCTAGTAATCAGTAGGTCTCTTAGTGGCACCTCCCATATGTGGGGTACATCTAACTATCATAGAATTAAGCAAAATTGTTTTGGCCCACTCATATGAGGCCAGGCTCTCCTTGCTACGAAGTACAAATGCACAGGTTCTCTATGAGCAAACCAAATGGATCCTAGCCGGATTGGACGATACTGTCAACGATAACAGTAGCGATACGGAGACGTCAGAAGACGAGCTTGTAACAAACAGTATTGACAGTGTTGTAGAGGATATAAAGATTTACACACGATGCTTGGTTGACCTCAACGCTGCGCTCGAGTGCCCAGCAACTGATCCGGATCACGATGAAAACGAACCGGGCATTCATAAACTGGAACAGCGCAGTGCGTACGACTACTATGCCGATCTAATCATCGCCAAGTACCCCAAAGCAAGCCTCGAGGTTGTTCAGTGCTTAGGAAAGGCCAACTGGGACAGATACCAACGTATGCAAATGGAAAGACACAACAACATGAATGTAGCAACAACAAAAACCCTAGAGCAGCCGATATCACATGCCCAAAAATCCCTCCTAGCAGAGTCAAAATTTCCAGACTCTGGACTTGGCACATCAATACCGGGGCAATCGTCCAATTACGCAGAGACGATTATTTCGTTCATGTCAAGTATTTCGGGAGGTAAGCCCATCAAAATACCGCTTCTTCCAGCGGGAGCAAAGAACGGCGAGCCATTCGATTGCACTGCTTGTGGTGCACACATCAAAATAACTAACAACAGAGCATGGAGGTAATAAGTAACTTCAATGTCATTTCGAACTTGGTTGACCTTCAAGTAGAAAGCACGTATTGAACGATTTAAAACCTTATACATGTTTCCACCCGGAATGCAACTTCAGTGCTCACCCCTTCCCGACTTTCCAATTGTGGAGTACCCACCTGGAGCTTGAGCACAGTCTTGGGCCAGAATGGCAAAGTGAACAATGTCTGCTCTGTCTGGAACCCACGGGATCCGGAAAAGGAGCCATTCTTGTTCATTTTGCTAGGCATATGGAGGATATAGCACTTGCAGTTCTTCCACGCGATATTGATTCAGAAACTAATTCCAATGATCAGTCGGAGACTGAGTCCAAAGCCCAATCCGTTACTTCTACTTCTCCTGTGAACACAAAGCTTTCACCAGGATTTGATAGTATTGTGAATGTAGAGCTCGAAAAGGAGGAGGACACAGATGCTTGGTGCATATACTGCGACCAACCTCATACTACAGCTTACAGCTTTGACGGACTTGATGAACACCTGGCAAATGCTCACCAAACAACCAAACCGGCCCACAGCACGTTCGACACAATTTTTCTCCATTACACCAATTGGGGGCAATTTGGAAGACTGAAATATAATTTGATGGACTATATTTCGTCTGAGGAACGCACTGGTGTAGCTTTACAGCTGTACTCAAGTTGTAGGTCACTAAATCCTAACAGTGATGTGAGAGTCCACGTCAACCAGGCTGTATCCCTAGAAACGAAAGTTTTTCATCTTTCACAAACTAAACCTACCTATCTGTTGAAAATTAAGCAAAAGTTACAGAAATTACGACAACTTCGCCAGCTACGCTCACGGAATCCCCAAGAACCTAGTATTGTATTGGATACAAATAAGCTGGACCTAGCCACAAATAAGGCTTCCTTCGACATCGCCGAAGTGAGGACCGAGCATTCTCAATCTACAAAAGCACCTTTTACTCCGTCTGCGAGGACAACTACAATGGCAACATCCCACAATAGTGGTATTGAGACGGAAGTTCTACCACTACATTCAAACGAAGAAAAGGGCATGGCCTCAGGAGCTAGTTTAATATCCAAGGTAGGATGGAGGTATCTAATCTCTGATGCCAAATGCCGTAATGAATTGGATCCTGTCTATATGGCGCAATATTTTAAGGAAACGTTGAAGTCGCATCAACGACCTTGGAAATGTATGGAAACAACATGCAGGTACTTCAACCTCGGCTGGCCTACTGAGCACGAACATGGCAAGCATGTTGAAAGCAATCACGAAAAGGGACCTCCAGAGTGGAATTGCCTCTATTGTACTAATTACTACTTCTTTGAAGAATCAAATTGTAGATTACACATGGAACAGGCGCATGGAGGGAAGGCGTATGGCGCAACGAGTTACGAGCAGAAAGATACCACGACCATTAGTGATCCACCTCCCTCCACCATGGAAGAGGTTGCTAAATCTTCGTTTGCGAGTCGAACCGACCCGCTACCCATAAACACTGAGAATCCCGTTAAAGAGGACATTACGCAGTTTAACCATGTTTCATATGAGTTTGTTAAGAAAGAAGGAAAATCTGTTTTAAGGGTTTCGAAACCCACAGCAAGGAAGATGATGAGGCGCAAGGCCGTTGCACTTGACGACATCGTACCACAAAATGAGAACGAGCTGGCTCTAGTAGAAGGGCAAGAAATTGTGATTCAAACCCGAATTGGTCAAGGCTGGTTGGTTGCACAAGATCCCAACACAGGCAAGAGGGGGTTGGTTCCAGAAGGGTACGTCGGCCTGCTTCGAGAAATAACCCCCACAGGTATAGCTCAGCAGGACGAGCTTGGGAGAAGAGACGATGATTCCGACATGGGAGAGCTGTCAGGTCCTCGTTTGCACAGTTTGAAACGAGTACCGCCGGTTGCTTATCCTACCGAGAGTGATGATAGCGACAACGATTCAGAGCTTCCAAAGGCGCCTAGGAAGAGCAATACCCGCGATGTCGGTAGAGACAACCCTGGACAGATCTTTGCGCGAAGTGACGGCATATTGCTTGACAGCGACAGACAACCAACACTGAAGGATCATATGGCGCAACCAACAGCATTGCATCAATCGAGCGAGTACGATTTTAACCAAACTTGGCCACCAAAAAATTCATTGCACCCTAGATGTGACATACCAGAGAGCAAGGCCCAAAGCGAAAATGGAGTGTTGGTTTACACCAATTTTGAAGAATACACAAACCCCACTCGTTCTTATGACTACAGTAGCCCCTGGCCCGGTGAGAAAACCATGGGGGGTGATGTACTGATAGAGGAGGTAATTGAAACAAACACTCGCACGCCTGGGTTTAGAAATTCCGAATACGAACTAGATGACAGCGCCCTTCCTTCTCCTCGTGGTGTGGAACCTACGCTGCTCGATTTTGATATGTTTACGACGACCCTTCCCAGCCCGAGTTCTTACGTCAATGAGCTTTCCGGAAATTTCCTTTATGATCCGTCGAAATATGAGAATCTAGATCCAAGATTTGAGGATTCATATACGACATATGGGAACTCATATGGATCATTAAATGCTCATGAACAACCCTCAACCTATGGACCTCTAGTAGGAACACAACAAAGCTTTCCGTCCACGGTTCATGCTGAATGTCGGCTGCCTGGTTATGATCTAGTACCACCGACTTTGCAGACTTCTTCAACTGAGGCTGTGGCCAGTTTCTCAACATCCGATACACGAGATTTACTACCAAGTACCACCACCACTACCCAAAAGGCAGCCTAGCAAGGAAACCCAGCCTAGCCATATTAGCTTCTTAATAGCTGTGGTTCAAAGTCATCGGGAGTCATAAAGGAATGAAGAGAAAAGCACACATTCAGGATTTTGTTCGTAAGGCAGGTCATTGTGGTTTTCTGACCCTTGACGGTGAACCGCTTCGATCTTTTGTCTCAGGGGCAGTTGGTCTTCCTGCAGTCTCAGACTATCAGACTGATTTGTAGAAGGGAAATGAAGACATAGTAAGAGGAAGAGAATGGTACTAGAATGACAGGCCGCTCATGTTTTGGTCAACAGATCTTGGCAAGGGTCCAAATGGTGGCTCCTAAGCAAATTCATCTCAGGATATCACAGGAAGAGTAAGGTTCTAGATTTAGTCTTTTTGCATGAATGTGTGCTTGTACCCCTATATTCTATATCCATGTTTATAGCTGGTAACTTTTGTCTGGGACCTATGCTAAATTCTTACCGTGATTAATAATTTTACCCATACCATGTCAATACAACAAACATATTTGCCCAATAGACAAGACGCTCAACTATAATCGTGGAAAAGAGAATAACAGTTCATGGACGTCAAGTCTGATACTAGGCCCACTGTAAAACTTTGCAACGATTATCGTTGTTTCGCTACAAACATACAACGTACCAAGATATGAAGCTCTGCGGCTGTATGCGCAGTCTGAATGTGCAGTCCGTGCTCCTACACAGACAACGAATCCGTGGCAATTTCACGGTTTCAAGTTCACAATACAATGAACCTACATCGTGTACCATCCATCTGCCAGTGGTATGGCCACTCTGTGAAAAGGTTCCAGTTTAAACCCAACTATTGCATACGAATACAATCCTTCGAAATGTAGCCGCGTCATTTACCGGGGATAAATAAGCCATCTCGGAA
>JAAZQE010000726.1:0-15225 GCA_013620735.1 Clavariopsis aquatica
TGCTATGAGGCTATAGGGCCTTACACTTAGCTTGTCTTCTGGCATCACGTTACACAATTTTACAGCACAATAGTTGCCATTATTCGAGTCCTCATGCAATCAAGAGATCAGTTCCCAGCTCTTTCACCTCATCAACCCAACAATTATCTGCCCCAACGGCAGATCGATCCTTGTTACTCCAAATAACTTCCAACACGCTCTTCACTGTAGGTATATATCCCCAATACATCACACCGTAGAACGTGTCTAATTTGTTCATAATCCAAGCCCTCTGCAACGGGTCTTCAGATTCGGCTCCCGCAAGGAATAGGGGCCAACTGATACACTTGAAGACATTATCTCCCGGGTTTAGATATGAGACATGATGAACGACTTCTTTGGCAAGTCCAGTCAAGCTAACAAGGGCGGTTCCACTAGAGGAGTTCAGAAGCGGGTTTGTTGAAGACAGTATACGGGCAATGTAGATACAAACTGCGGCCCGATGTGCTGACGCTATGCGAGCACGCTTCTCCAGGTTTTCGAAGGGCGAAGTGGGTTTGAAAGTGTACACCCAGTCGAGAGGATTGAAGGCCAAAGCCTCTATCAAGAGTTCCTTCACTTGCTCCTGGACCTCGAAACACAAATCATCACTGGCTAACACTCGACTATCTGGTAGTCCGAAAGACTTGACCATGATTCCTAGGAGTGGGGCAGGACATGAGAGATAGTTGTTGGTTTGGGCGTAATCAAGGATAGGCTCCAAGTCAATGGAGTCAGGAATGAGCTTTTTAGGGCCGGCCGAAAAGCTCAGTGTGGAACCAAGAATGAAAAAGCTAAGGTAGTTAGCAAATATTTCCACAACATATAAAGATACTTACACTAGAAAATCGGACAAGAGGCATTTCCGCAATTGACTAGGGGGATTCTGCTGGAATGAAGGAGTCCCCAGCATATTAATCAGTTTTCGAGCACCTTCCATATGTACCTTCCACTTATCCTTGCCAGATTCAATGAGATCGTAATTAACGAAAAGAAGGATGACCACGAGAATGTGGTCAATGTTAGTTTCGTTGACAGACACAACTGATTGCGCCAATAGAGAAAGTGCGTGTTGCTTGGCGACAAGGGCGTCTCGATACGATGATTTCAAGGGTCCACCAAATCTGCTAACGTCTTTGTAGTATGCGACAAGACATGGCTTTCGCTCATCTTGGTATGTCGATGATTCTACTGGCTCCTGAGAGATATTGAAAATGTGAAATGCAGAGTTCGCAAGAATTATCTGGAGAAGCAATGGAGATTCAGCCACAGCAGGAATCAAATCCCTTATTGGGTTGTTTCCAGGGACGTCGTAGCTAACCATATCGCCACACAACTGTGTAGCAAAATGGAAGAGATAGTAGCGGGAATCTGGAGTCATGTCTTGGACGAGAGGATCGACCAATGGTCTGTGGACTGTCATCTGCATGCCCACTTCCCCCGAAATCAACATACGTGAATCCGACGAAGAGATCCCGGGGACAGAGTTAGGTCCCAAAGAGGCTTTGGGTTTCTTCTTTAGTGGGTGTTCTTGGTCTTCACGCCTCGTCGACGCCCTCTCTTCATAAGACTTCCCCATCATCTTCCCCCGGCTAGCGATGCCATGGTTCCAGACAAACAGCTTTCCATACCCAAGGCATTCGAAGCCCGAGGATAGGCATTTTTGGCAGACCGGAAGTGACCGATCACACTTCCATCTTCGCTTCCTACAGCCGTGACAAGCTTTCGTTGGCAGAGTGAGTGATGATTGCATTAGATAGGCTCCATGCAGTGTATGCAGACGAATGACTTGAAAAGGCTACGCAGAATCCTGTGCGGCTTCGAGGTGCAGATGTCTTAGGGATAAATCCGAGGTCATCGTCGCCTTAGCTAATGGACTGAGCGAGATTGCGTTCTGCTGCAGGTGAACTAGACTAGGGTCTGTCTACGGAAGACTAGACCGCATAATCGCGCAGACCTCGGTAATACAGCCAATCATTACTTTAGCCTAAATTCCTAATCTGTTAGGACTCACGATGGTGGGTTGTAAAGTATCACACTCAACCACTTGGGGATACTAACGGTAAGAGATTTCCGAGACAGTGATAGACAAGAGCTACAGAAATCTTCGGTGGCGTTTCAACGGACTACAGGTCCTTCGTTCTATGCTGATACCTAACATTCAGGGAATCCCCTAAAAAGCAAAAGATGAATGGGCTCCTAAGACCGTCTTCTCCCGACAACATCGCCGTCAATGCACCCCGAAACAGACAATCTGTAGCTCGTGCAAACGCCCTCGAAGAGCTCCATGGTTCTGTCATACTCTCCATCGAGGGATATCGTGCCGAGAGGAACGCAGAGGGATGGGCAAGCTGATAGGCCCTAGCATGGGGTTTCTTCGGAAAGACGGCGGGTTCTGGGGCGCGCTGTACCGGGATAGGAAGCCAAGACGCAGGAAGCACATTGTGACGATGATTTTGTGCCAAATTCACAACCACACAACCGCATGCTCACTCCACCTTTGACTAAATCGTTAGGTTTGTCATAATGAATGCCTCCATGAAACTAAGCGTCACGGATTCCAGTCGCCGCATAGAAAAGCGGCGGCCCCCCTAAGTAAATTAGGCCAGTACATATATCTCTGTGCGAGGCAGTTGTTGACGAAGATAATTTCCTGCATTCTCAGCAAGATCTCGAATATCCCATCCCCTATGGCGAACACAGAAGTTGAAGGAGGTCCAGGAGCCTCGTACTCACCATCTGAGATTGGACGACTCGGAAGAGAACGCCCAGAAGTCTTCACCTCAATCTGGGTAGAAATTTGTTTCTGCTTTTCTCTCCTCGGATCCATGTTCGTAGCAGAGTATTTCACATCCGGATTCAATCTCATCTTACCGGCCCTCTCTGAGACGCTTCACATCCCACCCGAAGCGGAGACATGGCCTGCAAGCGTATTTGCCCTGGTCACTGGAGCATTTCTTCTTCCATTCGGACGACTGGCGGACATGTATGGTGGCTACATTTTCTTCGTGGTTGGTCTTGGCTGGTTATTGGTATGGTCTATCATTGCAGGCTTCAGCCAGAACTACATAATGCTCATCGTCTGTCGAGCCTTGCAAGGTTTTGGACCAGCAGCCTTTTTGCCATCTGGCATCATGCTTTTGGGTAGTACGGTAAGAATCTCAACCTTCTTCGTAAGTGAAAGCACTAATATGGATACAGTACCGCCCTGGCCCTCGAAAAAACTTTGTGTTCAGCCTCTACGGTGCCTTTGCACCTGTTGGCTTCTTCGCCGGGATTTTCTTCGCAGGAATTTCTGTGCAAATTATATCTTGGGGCTGGTTCTTTTTCATCGGGTCAACTATCCTCGCAGTTGTAGCTGCATCATCTTACTTGACTATACCACCAGATCGAAAGAATAAAGGGGTAACTGAGGCGAAGATGGATTGGCTTGGAACCTTCACTATCGTACCGGCCCTGGTCCTCATTATCTTCGCTGTAACTGAAGGCTCTCACACAAGTGAAAGATGGGCCACTCCCCACATTCCTATCATATTTGTACTCGGTTTGCTATTTCTTGCTAGCTTCGTCTATGTCGAAAGCTGGGTCGCAGATCAGCCTCTTCTACCTAGCGACATGTTCAACGTACAGGGTATGAAGGCTTTGGTTGTTGCACTCTTCTTCCAGTATGGTGTCTTTGGAGTATTTTTATTCTACACTAGTTTCTAGTAAGCTCTCGAATCCTTTCTATGCCTAAAATTCTCATCATGGGCAGCATTGAGAAAGTATTACACACGAGTTCTCTTCTCGCTAGCGCTTGGTTTACCCCCATGTGCGTTGGGGGTCTCCTTTTGGCAACTGTTGGAGGTCTCATCTTGCATCTGCTCCCGGGCACAGTGTAAGCATATCCCTTCCCCCTACCTGGCACGAGATCTACTAAACCTCTCTAGCCTTCTCCTCCTTAGTGGAACTTGTTTCATTTTATCAACATTACTCTTCGCCATCATTCCTACCAACCCCAACTACTGGGCTTATGTTTTCCCAGCCATGGTTTGCGCCACGGCAGGGGTTGACATTACATTCAATGTCACCAACGTGTTCATCACTACCAGCATGCCCAAAGCACGACAGGGGCTAGCCGGATCTCTAATCAATAGCCTTCTCTTCCTAGGCATTTCGTTCTTCCTAGGAATTGCTGATTTGGCTGTGACGATGACTGCCGATAGAGGAAAAAAACAAAGTTATAAGGTAGCTTTCTGGTTTGCTACAGGCAGTGCGGTGTTTGGTATGGCTATCATGTTCTTTGGTGTTACAATTGGGAAAGCATCAAGTGACTTGACCGTAGAGGAAAAGGAAGAATTAGAGCGGGAACTGTCGCTGAGATAGTTTAAGCTGTAGGAGTCCTACTTTCAATATTCAAATTTGTTGTCTTCAAAGTAGCTATATATCAAGCTAGCAACTAAATCTCAATTGAAGTTCATATAAAACGTGATGCACATGCATGCTTGTTTATTGGAGTACTCTCTGAAATGTATTGATGGTTTCCACTTTTTGGAGCTTTATTCCACTATCAAACCCAATTCCCACCTAAACCAAAACATTTCGTGAAAACGAAAAGGATGAAATGAACATGAACTCCTTATTTATTCTTTAGCTTCTTTGTCGTAGGTCCCTCGCCGCTCTCTGGTTTTCTCTTCCTCGCTGTCTTCAGTGGTGGAGGTGCATTTTTGATTTTTGGTGCTTTCGTCCTGAATCCCCTTGCCCTCGATCTAGAGTACGTAACGGCCCCCTCTCGCTCTGTTCCTTCTCGGAAGGCTTTGTCGTCCAAAATCAATCGTTTTCTAATCTCCGACGCTCTTTTATTGGACTTTAAACCCCTTTCATGACAAATTGCTAACAGCTCTCTGTAAACGTATTGCTCATATGGCTCTGCACCGTTTTCAGGAATAGGATAATCAACTGGCTTTCTTTTGGGTGATTGTTCCCGCTGTTCAGGCTTCAGAGCCGTAGCTAGAGCCGGAATTGATTTCGCTTCGGAGACGGCGGGAATGATTACGGGTTTCTCGGGTACTTGTGCTGGCTTTTTTACGTGGCTGGACGGTTTGTTCTTGATCACTTCCTTGTTCGCCTCAACAGCCTTTCTCACTTCTGCCTTCCTTGTTAATGGCAACAGACTAGAAACTTTTACTTCTTTCGGGGTGTACAACCTATCTGAAAGGGAGGATTCTTGCTCAACAATCTTGCGTTCCACTATGAGATTTCCATTATCGTCGATGCGACCCGCCCTCCAATCTTCAAGCCACTTTCGCTCCGCAGCATCTTTGCGGGCAGCGATCCGCTTTGCTTTCTCTAGGTCCATGATGTCCGTAAAGTTGCAGATGGATTCCTTGAGATTCTTCTCGGGCCATCTCATATCAAGCACCCCTGATTTATGCCAGGGTGTTGAGAGCTTTACCGCAGTTTCTTTATCAATCCTTCCGTATTTAAGAAGAATTGCGGAATGCTCGGTCATGAGCCTGGACTCCATGGAGGCGCGTGCGCTGCCGTAACCATCGCGAGCTCCCTTCAGTTCTGGAAGAATGGTTTGCGTTGTAGTGACGTTTGGGGCGGTATCTTTCTTTGTGGGCTTCAGTTTGGAGAATTTGGAGGCAGCAACGGATTTCTTCCAGGTCATTGGCTTATTGATCTTTTTCGTAGACCCATCCGGCGACGTTAAAGTCCTAGAGCTCGAGGGTTCAACCGGAATCGCAGTCGATTGGCCATGGGTGATAGAATTCGTGCGATATTTTTTCATGTATGTGGTCGTTCTTTCGAATGACGAGATTTTAGAAGTTGAAGAGACGCTCGACCTGGATTTTTCGATAATGGGCGTGGTGATTTGGTCGGGAAGATTCTGTGTGACCTCGGCGGTGGCGGAAGGTTTAGAGGTTGCGGTGATCGACTGAACACGAGAGGCTGTCTAGGGAAGCGTGGATATTCAACAGTCGTTGAAAATAGGTGTGAGTGTAGTTGAGGGTGCTGCGACGTCGTTAAGAGGAGCTTGATGTAGGCGGTGGTCAACAAAGCGGGCTTCGTTATTTTGTCAAGCTGAAATATATGTCTCACTCTTTTTAAATGGATCAAAGATAGCGGATGATTTCGGTTAGGCCACGCAGAGGGGGATGTTTTCAAATGATTTGAGGGCAGTTGAGTGAAACACGATAGTGTGAAAAGTAGAGCATGCTATTGTTTAGCTCATTCCCAAATATTTTCGAAAGCTATTCTGAGTGAGAGAACGTCATAGTAATCATCGCCATCGTCACAATAGTTTTAGAGCGTGGAATGCTATTAGTTGCAGTGAAGGATGGTAAAGGTATGATCTTTTTGATCTCTTGAAATGTGCGAATGTAAAGCTAGAAAATCAAGTAGAGTAGAGCAGGCTAAGCTCTACATCTCTGCTATTAGGGCTGAATTGCCTCTTATCGCAGTTATACTCAAACAATACACAGCACATGAATTGTTTACTACCTAGCTAGTACCAAATTATTACATTCAATCTTCATTTCGTCAAATTCGAAAATCCAACCTTTCAATCTTACATGTACCTGATATGCCATATTAAGCAGTGTACGGCAGTGGATGTTCAAGTATTGAAACATTGATCAAGCATCAATGATGCCTATCTACAAAGAGTCTAGTGGGTGCAGAAATGCTGCAAGGCACTCCTCCATGCCTCCAACTCCAACTATTTCAATCTTTGAAACACCATCATTTACCCACATGGATACGTCAATGCCCACCCTGCTGAGTTTGATGCCATACCGATCCTCCCGTGCTTCTCTACGTTCGATTTCATGTTAGTACAAGCGTCTTCTCGTCACATGCGATCCGTAGAGAAGCAACGTCAGGAAACATCAGGCTGCCGAGTAAATCTGCAGCTCTCTCCAATCAAGCACTTAAAATTTTTGCTGCCTTAGTGTTATTGGTTAGTTTTATCTCTCCAAACCTAAGTCATCCTCAATACATAGTGTCTTGGTGATGTTCCCACCCAGAAACAAGATATTCTAAATCACTTCCACCGACAAAAGACAAGACTCTATGTTGAATATGTTCCCGACGAGTGAAGCTTCTGCCATACTCTAAAACTGGATGGCAATCCTAAGAAGGGCAAGAAACATCAAACTGATTCCAAGGAGAAAGGAACACTGCACTCCCACACACTTAAGTGTTCGAAACTCCTGAGAATTTTGATTCACCCAGACTCTATGATATAGATTATGTGAATGTAGGTAAGAGGGTAAAGTTTGAAATGGAAAATGGGCTCGAATGACAACCACCTGCGAAAGACATATCGAACATCTTTCCAAAATCAAGCCCTCAGTTTTCCTATTGGGATAAAAATTTGTTCTGGACTTGAATGTAGTAATTGGTGAGGGAGCAGTGTCTGAATGCTCTGTCTCCTACCAGTGAACAGGCTATAAGCCTTGTTTATTTTGTTGTTTATTACAAATTCTCCCGGACATACATATTAAGACTCAACTTTAACTCCTAGAATTATAGACTCCCTATACCCAACCTCACAATCTCCATGCAGAGCCACAAATTCTGCTACTCTCCCCAGAACTTCCTCATATACTCCTCAACTCCAATAGCGCTCACTTCATCACACAGCTCATTTAGGACCGGCTGTATGATCCCCTCCCCCACGCAATCCCTCCCCACCATGCATTCCAGCTCAGCCCAAAACCTATTCGGATATTCATTATTCTCCTCTTTTGCCTCCCTCACTATCTTTTCATATTCTCTATACTCAACTTGCATCTTGCACCCCCTTACTTTCTCGATAATCTTAACGACTTCGTCACATCCCAGCGTCTCACCCACCATGCCAAAATCTTCTTTCCAAGCCCCAGTAGGGAGTAAGCAAGCCGCAGCGACAAAACGCCCTACGTCGCCAATCTCCATGAAACTCATCCTCGGTACACTGCCGTCACTCTTCAATGGAATTTTAGCCTTCATATCCTTCACATTGAAGATAAACACCCAAGTGTCATTCAGGCCATTGAGGGCCTTCTCTTCTTCCTTTGCCCCATAGCCTAGGTAGTTCATGAACAGGCCAAGGTGGAAGCCCGCGTATTCAAATGCGGGACTTTTGGTTTTTGCAAAGCGACATGCATCCATGACGGCAATTTGTGGGGAAAGGAGTCCGATTTGAGGAACTGCCAGGGGCCCACAACCAAATTCTGCGGGGGCGAAGCGTCGCACACCAGCCGCGAGACTAGCGTTTAAGAGAGAGATTTGGGTTAAAGCCCATGTGCCATCTGTGGCTAAGAGGGTGCAAATTACCTATACAATTATCAGTCTTGTGTATACGGGGCGAGGAAAGGGTGATATACGGTATGTACATCCCTCAGTGCTTCAACGAGTGAGGTTTGTGACTTGTAGTCAACCTTTTTGACTTCAATATCATGCATATCTTCCAACCATTTAGGCGTTGTGGAAGTAGATCTAGATAGTACAACGCCTCTCAGTTGGTCCGGGTATGCTTTCAGTGCTACGAGTATAGCACGACCAATGGCCGAGCCTGTTCCACCTGCGAGGGCTATGGTAATCATGGTATCAATTCAGTTGAAGAAAGCTAGAAGTCGACTTCAGAAATGCGATGCTAGAGATGGCAAGTCAGCAACCGGCTAGTCTACAACTCTTAATTATTTGTTTTTTTTCCTTCATGGACGCCGCAGACCTGACCCCGCGTGTGGAGTCAAGCCAAGACGTCTGCCAAGAAGTAATCAGTAACACGGTCGATGCGCGTTGTCAGATGAGTTGAGTGTTTAAAGTGATTGATTGTGTGAGAGAAGGTGCTGGTATTCTTCATGCTGGTTCCATTCAACCATTGATCCTAGGATGTGTACGTCAAGTTGTGTGCCAGGTCACACGTGTTTTGCCTGGTGGAAGAAGCTGCCCAAGAAGGCAAATACAGAGTCTTCTCAGCCATAGACAAACGAAAACATAATTCCTACTCCATCACAACACCAAAATGCCCACTCAGTTTAAATGACGTGGCGATTGATTCCTCATCGATATCATTACCGTAGAAAATCACCACTAGTCTTGGCCAGCATCTCGTCATAATACCCTTGAAACGCCAGCCATCCCTTCTCGGGCGTGCCCACTTGCTTATAACTCTCTTCGGCTTCCGCCTCTCCAATTATCTTCTTCTCATGCCCACTTCCCTGGCTCGCAGCATCCACCAGTAATTGCGCATGGCATGTCTTATCTAGTGACATGAACCAGAACGCTGCTTCATCGACAGTCTGGCCCACGGTGAGAATGCCGTGGTTTTGAAGGATTGCTGCTTTACCATTGCCTAATCTATATTAACATCACCTTCTCAAGCCATGTCGTTCAACATACCCAAGGCTTCAGCGATCCTATCCCCTTCTTGTTCGGCTAGCACAACCCCACCGAACTGCTTATACACGCCATGACTACGCCAAAACCGCAGACTATCCTGTGTTATCATATCCAGCTCCCTCCCAAATACTGAAAATGCTTTCCCATATGTAGAATGTGCGTGGCACGCCGCATGCACACCAGGCCTCTTCTTGTGGATTGCAGAATGGATCGCGAAGGCGGCAGCGTTGATGGGTTCGTTGCCTTGTACGACCTCGCCGGCCTCGTTAACGAGTATGAGGTCCGTGACGCATATGAGGGAGAAGTGTGTAGAGAGGGGGTTTAGCCCTGCGCGGTATCAGCATTTCGTCCATCCCTCGGGTTATTTTTGCGATGCCGAGGTGAAGCGCACAGAAATGATCCGTCAAGATCGGATCCCTGACACTGATATGTCCTGCAACACCCTCGTCAAAGCCACGCGACGCAAATACCCTATACGCTGCAGCGAGGTGCTGTTTCCTGTACAATCTCTCTTCCTCCAGATTCGAGAATGTCGGGTACTTTCGCACCTTCAATGCCGTTCCAGATGTAGTCCTACCCATAGCGGCAACAGCTTGGTTCCCAATTTCTTCGGCATGGTCAACGCGGTTCGATTCTGTAACTGGGGCCTGGCAAGGCGCGGAGGTTGTTGTGAGAGACCGTCGGAGGGTGGAGTGTGATAGTGGGAGCAGAGGGCGAGCGCATGTGGCGCCGAGGAGGCGCGGGATTTGGAGACGTGCTCTATTCATTGTGAGTGCTAGAGGTTAGTATATAGTGTGCAATGAGGTGGTGTACTCGAGTCGTAAGTAAGATGTTGAAAAGGAAGCTCCAATGACGGAATCTGAGGTTCCCCGCAATGATCATCCCCGAGGCATGACGTCCGGAGATAACGCGCTCCGCGTCGCCTTCTTCATGATCGATCTGAGAACTTCTAGCCAGCAAGTAGTAGAACCTACTTGAATTGGAAAATCGTCCCAATGGGATGGATGGTGGGGAGGAAGTTCGCAAGCGGTTCTACGATAAGCTTGAGCTCCACACTAAGACCCAACACAGCTAGGTCAATTTACAATGTCCTTTCTTCGCTGCCGCATATCGATGCGAAGCCACGATTCTTATGAGAGAGGGGCGAACGGTAAGATCCGGTGAGGTTCACTGCTGATCGCGGAAGGGGAATGGGAGTTAACTACACACATGCGCATACTACTACAACTCCGGGGGACGGGGTGGGGAGATTACCGGTAACGTTACATGTCCGTCTTCCTTTTTGTGTCACTTTTTGCACGAGATCGAGCTTAATTGCAATTGACACCACCACCACCGCCATCTGGACAAGCAATAATGAACTCCTCGCTCAACTATCCAAAGTACCGCGGTGGCATACTTGAAAACACTCGGCCTCTATACACGGCATACAACATCCGCATAGACTAGGAAACCTGGAAATGCAACCAGGGAGGAACGTATGCGGCTGGAGTGTAATCGGTAATGGCAGGCTACAAATCTAGCCTCACCATCATTTCCATGTTTATATCTGAAAGGAAGCCAGCCTCCGAGGTCAAAGATTGTATAACGTAAGACCAGCACTGCATAGAAGGTTCAGTCTCAATCAGCCACATCTGGACCACACCAACTCACTCACTGCCAACGCCTCACATCTATCCCCTACAAAATCGTGTTTTCCCCACACTCCTCATCTTTGCCATCCTTGTACCTCCTGATTTCCTCTTGTCTTGTCATCCACATGCCGAAGTGCGAATAGTAGTCAATACTGATTTGTCGGATTGTTAGCTCTTTTACCTAATGCTAGTATGAGGAAGGTATGTGTATTGGGTGAGAGCGAGGTATTACCATGATATTAGAAATAAAACAAGCTTCCATATTCTTTGCATGAGTGTGATGGGTGTGGTAAAGATGGGGAGATATGAAGAGGTGGAGTATTACCGAATTTTCTTTTCTTTTCTGAACATGACCATCATAACTACATTTCCCCAGCAGCGTGCGCACCAACTGCACGCTACTCGTCTTCATCACTCGAGCTCCCATTCATTTTTCCCTCTCCAAAAACTCGGCACAATTCACGCCAGCGATCCGCCCAAAAACCACACATTCCAACAACGAACTACCACCAAGCCGATTTCCACCATGTACACCCCCTGTAACCTCTCCTGCAGCCCACAATCCTTCAATAGCATCCCCATTCTTGTCCAACACCTCGCTCTTCTCATTCATTCGCACACCACCCATCGTGAAATGCACAACGGGAGTGACAGTGCCGACGTATACTACAGAGTCTAATTGAGGTTCGGACAATGTCCAGTTTGCGAATGCTGCACGACCAAACTCATCTGGTTGAAAATCTGAGGCAGCGCGGGCGTAAGCGCGGATGGAATTGAGCGACTCGTTTGGGGAATTGAGGGCGGAGATGTTCGTTTTCTTGATCAGCTTCTTGAAGATGTAAAAATCGATGTGGGATTTTGCGGCATTGTACACGCCTTCATCTAGCACGAGTTGGACTGGCCACTGCCTAGGTACCTCCTCAGTACCTGGAATAGTGGTGATAGCGTTCGTGACATTCTCCCTCGTGTCCAGCTCATTGGTAAATCGCCGCCCGGCACGTAACAAGATTCCACCTTCGCCCCTCAGGATCTCCGCTGCGAGAAATTTCACAGGTGAAGACGGGGAAGCTGGATCAATAAAACCCGTTGGGTGGACTTGCACGAGGTCCATATCTATGAGCTGTGCACCGATGGCAGTTAGGAGAGGTTGGCCACCGGGGTGTGGGTCGTTTGTGGATGGATACCCAGCGAGATCTGGTCGGTATTTTGCAAGCAACCCTTTTGCATCGCCGCCGAAACCGCCAGACGCGAAGATGACTGGGCCGTGGGCTTGTTTTGTCTCACCGTTATCGCAGAAGTATTCCACACCCGTGACACGTAGCCCAGAGCGAAGGACGCTGGTGACAGTGCAGGAAGTGCTCAGGTGAAACAAAGGAGACGCCTTCAGAGATTTGAGAAGAGTGCTCACGATGGCGAACCCAGGCGGTGTTCCGCCAGCACCACGATGTGTTCTTGCACATGTATGCCCCCCGAGTTGGGCAACGCGACTGAGATCGATACCATTCGTGTTAGCGAGCCAAGCAATCGCCGCAGCCGAGGAATTCGTTAATGTCCCAATGAGATTCTCTCTTTGCTTGGTCAAAGTCTGCATTGCCACTCCCGCACTCTTGACTGTGTCGGAGTAAAATGTGTTGTCTGGCTGGGAGAGGTTCTGGTATTCTGTTGGCGCACCGTTGATGCCAGATGACGCTTTGATACTATTCCCTCCGGCTTTCACTGTGCACTCAAAGAGCTGGACTGGTACATTGCGCTGTATCAATTGCGTAGCCGCAGAGAGGCCAGCGAGGCCAGATCCAACAATTATCGCGCCATTTGCCATATTATTGTCGCTTGTATGGTCCATGTGGATGTTTATGGGCAAGGTCCTCTTATTAACAAAGTACATCAACAGTAACGGAAAGAAACCGAGCGAGAAAAGCGTGAGGAATCGAGTTCGACTCATGGAGAACAAAAGATTATGACGGAATGCATTTATGAAAAAGCGAATGGCCGAGTCAGATATGTTGACGGGGCTATGTGTGGTGGTTCGAGATATCAGGTGACGGTGGAGTCGGTTCGGATGGCTCCCATCCAGTCAGATCAAGCCTGGCGAGGAGACATACAAGTATTCGTGGTTCAGCATGCTGACGCCAAGAATGACGATATTTGAACAAAACTCGGACGCAAAATCAAGACGGCGTTGAAGAAGAAGAGGTACGGGAGAAGAGATGAGACATGCTCGGGACCTAAACACCACGCTAGCAGCCAACGCAGTTAGCCTGCATTGTGATACCACAGCCATGGAATCACTGCACTTGGAACAAACTCAATTTTCACGACTCATCTTCCCCTTCACCAGGAGATTGACATCAAAGGCTTTACAAGTATGGGGCTGCGCTATACAATCATGTCGATGAGTTCGACTCTTAATATTGGTACCTATAGTCGACCTGGTTGTCCTCACCGGCCATGCCCTCACGTCGTCGCTTGTCTAGCTTCTTGTTGTGGAGGGAAAGTATCCCTACAAAGGTTATGCAGACAATGGCTCCGGCCATGGTAAGCCCGAGGCCAGTTCTGAAGCCCGTGGGGTAATATGGCGCTTCCGCCTTGATAAACACATTGGATGCGACAAAGTTGGCGCAGTTTCCAAGACCCAGGATCATGGCTGTGCCTACCGCGATCGAAGCGCGTCCCCGCAGATTGTTCGTCATCCAAGATGTCGTCATGGCCATTTGTATAAAAGTCCCTGCGCTCATACAAAACAGTGAAAAGTACCGGACCCCTGCGGAGATGGTGTATTTTTCCGAGTAACAAATCTGGATTACCCATCCGACCATGACGATCAGGATTCCCATGAGGACAAACGGAAATCGCCAACCGATGCGACCGGATATCCAACAACCAAAAATCTGGGCAACGATGCCTGTGAGCCAGATAGGAATAGACATGTACTGAGCGCGGGCGGCTTTCCAACCTAATTGTGTCAAAATAGTCGGAATAAATGCGCTCATGGACGCAGCGGTCATATCGCAGCAGAAGAACATGAGGACGCTAATAATAGTTAATATTTGCTATGAAGGAGAGGAGAGGAGAAGAGAAGAGAGGGGAAAGGCTCACGGAAACCAGATCTTGTAGTCCCCGATGGTTTTGACCCAGTTGACAGACTTGATGCTCAGCTTCTGATCGCCCTTGTCTTGGCGCAGTTTCTCGAGAAGATGAGCTTTCTCAACACCAGACAAAATCTTGGTCCGTTCTGGAAAGTCCGGTACCAGAAGGACCACGAGGATCGACATGGCGATTGTGAACAAGCCTTCGATGATGAAAATCCTGAAATTGTCAGCGTGTCCAAGGGGTAGGCGCTTGGTATAACAAACCACCTCCAACCCTCCTTTCCTTGTATACCGTTCATGTTGCGGATTCCGTAGGCAAGAAGCTAATTCAAGTTAGTAAGCGTAGGCGTGGGGGTCGACTAGCAAATCCAGGAATGACATACGCCACTAATGCATGGACCGAGCACGCCAAACGTGAAGAACATGGCGAACCGAAGAGACGCCTCTTTCCGCGTGTAGTACTCGGAGATGAGATAAGCAGCGCCTAGGGAGGGGGGCAGTGGGTTAGCGAGCGGCACCCACACACAAACTACTGTGCTCACCAGCTGGGAGGGTCGCCTCGAAGATGCCCATCAGGAAGCGCAGGGCCAGCATTCCACCATAGGACGCAGTTAGGCCTTGGCATGTAGCAATGACGCCGAGGATGAGCATGTTGATTCCCAGGAATATATTGGGGCGGATGCGTGGGAGTGACATGATCATGTTACTGGGGATTTCGACCAACACAAAAGGGATGAAGAAGATCCACAGGCAGGTCGCGTAACCATTCGAAGGCATGTTGAGGCCAATCTCGAGTCCTTCAATTCTAGCATTGGCGACTGTGCAAGGTCAATTGGGGGGGGGTCTAGGCAGTTGAAGGGACAAGAGCAACACACTGTTTGTGCGGTCCAGGAACAGAATGGTATACGTGACGCCCAGGATTGGGATGAGGCGTAGATCGAGCCTGGGGACGTAATTTGGTACGTGGGCTGACTGCGCGGCCGGCTCGACATCACTGCTGGTCTTTGCAGACACCTGCTCAACAACCATTTTCTCAGCCATGTTTTGCTCGCGATGCCGAGCTCAATATCGGGGCGAGCGAGGAGAGACGACAGGTGAGGTGCGGCACGGGC
>JAAZQE010000727.1:0-15196 GCA_013620735.1 Clavariopsis aquatica
ACACACACACACACACATACACATAACACATACACACATGTAGCCGGGGGGCTTTCGATCTCATGACTCCGTACAAGCGATAGCAGAGGGCGCTTCGCTTCTGCCCTATGTCCCCGATGGGCCTTCTCGTCTCAGCACCAGCTTTTATAAAAAGACAAGAAATATATGGCACTCGACGTAGGCGAATAACGGCCAAAAGAAAATCAATCAGAAGAGTCGCTCAACAACCTCAAATCGCCAAACGGAAATACCGAATTGTTGCCACCCCCTTTGATCATTGCCCATTTACTATTTTTTTTTCGCTCTCCAAGAGGCTCAGGCCCAAGCCCAATAACCACATCAAGTGTAGATGTGAGGGTCTATGCTGACATGTCAGCACTTCGGTCTCGTGCATCCCGCACGTTCCCCTCCTCAATATGCAGGTAGATGCAGGTACATATCAATGAAGTGATTGGAGGCTTGGCACAAAGGAGCAACAGCCTCGGACCAAGTATCCCCGATGGGGCATATGCGAAAGGATAATTTGTTTTCAAGCCCGGGTAATTCTTGGAAGATAAGGGTTAGAGATTTACAACATACGGAGTTGGCGCACACTCCAAGAGATGGGGCGGAAACGGCCGTACAGGACCAAAGACATGCACGTGTATTCGGAAGCATTCTGTCACGAGCACGAACAAGCAAATTGATTATAGGCGCAAGAGTGTATAAAATAGTTACAACGAACAGAAACGACCAGACGGGGTATATACAACAACATCGTGGACCTCTCATTAGTATTACTTTGCTCAGAACAAACACACCAGCAAATAATCGAGGTTGTCGCCATTGCAGTTCACTTCGATCCTGCACACTTCAAACCAAGCCACTTCCCCGGCACCTGCACTAGGTTTCGTCATTGTGGGCTGAATTGCCCACCTTTTGTAGTAGCCAAGAACGACATGTGTGCAGCGCACACAAGCTCCTTACAAGAAGTAAGCGGCGAGACCCATGACACCAGCGGCGACGGCGGGGATGTTCATAGAGCTGGCGGCGCCAGTGAACTCGGGAACGGGAGCTGAGTAGACAGCAGAGCCGGAAGGTGAGGCGGTACCGCTGGGAACAGGGACCACGGGGTAACCAGTGCCGGACGGGGCGGGGACAGAGGGGTAGGGAGCCGAGCCGGTGGGGTAGGGAGGGATGGTGGCGCCGGTAGATGCAGGGCCAGTCGGGACATGGCCAGCGGGGACAGTTACGGTGACGGTAACGGTGGAGCAGGCGGCGGCTGCTGGCTTTGTTAGCATTGAATCGATACATGGAAGCAATGTGCGGAAACGAACCCGAGGTGTAGTGCGCAGAGGCAGCAGCGAAGAGGGTGGCGATGACAGCGAAGGATTTCATTTTTGCGGTTTGGTGGAAGGGATTAGGTGGGTGGGTTTGTGTGAGGAAAGTAGATAGCAACGAAAGGTAATGAGTGTGGTGCTGGAAGGCGATGTTGAAAGAGTGACTACAGTGAAGACTGTGGATTATGCTATGATCGGATGGGATGGGGAAGAAGGGAACCAGAGCAGCCCACGAGACTGTTTATATGGACCTGGCCATGGAAGCACAGAGCCTCACGCTAAAGGCACATTCATTTCGCCCTGGCCCTGGTCTGCCCACACGGCGGCACAGCACCCCCCTGTGCCCACGAATCAAACGACACCGGAAATTGAACGTCCCCGATGCCCTTGACCTGCCTCCACCCAACTCCAACATAAGCGCCGATCGCGCGCTGGCCGTGTGCGCTCGTGGGTGTGGCGGCTGGCGCTTCTGGAAAATGTGCAAGTTGTGCATGCCTCCATCATTTCCCCTCGTCTTTACCAGCCTTGGCTGTCCTGTTCTCATCAAACCGCGAGCCGTTTGTGGGGACGCCCAAGCAGCCCCAGAGATTGCTTTCATTTATCACAGGCGCCGGTGATAGGCCCAGGGCCCGCTTTTGGCCACGCAGCTGCCAGGAACCACCTCCTGTTGACACTGGAACTAGGTGGCTTCCAGCAAGGCGGCACGTGACACGGGAGCCACGCCAGAGGTTTCGAAACGCCGATGCGCACACTCCACGCAAGTCTCCGCGCAAGTTTCCGCGCAGGCCGCTGTCGCGTCGTCCCGTTATCGTCGTCGATGACGCCCCGCACGTCATCTCTGGGCCGACCTGTTGCGTCGGCACAGGCAAATTGCCAATGTCGACACTGCGACGGTGACCGACGCCGCTGACCCATTCATTGCCCTTGCGCCTCACCGCCTGGCGTGGTGCTCATGCTATTCCGGGCCCTCTGGCACAGCATCGTCCTGGACCTGTTGGTACGGGTGGGGGCAGAGCCTCGTTGCCACCATTGTCTGCATCCGCGCTCTTGAGTTGAAAATAGCTCCGTAATCGTCGTCCTTGGTGACGGGCATTTTCCACGACCCAACAAGCGCTAACCCGCGCCTCCTCACGACAGACAAACGCCGTATTCGCCAATCTACCCGCGGGCTGTGAGGCCACCTCGGGTGGGCGTGCGTCGGTATCGTGAGCCGTCTGAGGTCAATGTGCGATCCTCTATATCTAGCGAAGAAGAAGAAAAGAGGAGGGTACAAAACGTGACCAAGCGCTTGCCGGCCAAATTCTCGCCGCCCAAGTCAACACAACCGACACTGTCCGACGCCAATTGGCGCCGTTGTTTTATACTCTTGCAGAAGGCTGCTAAAGAAGGCGCACTCGTTCATTTCACTTTGCTCATGATCGTTTCCATGCCCCGTTCGACGTCGACCTCAGCCGCCTTCGCCTTCACCGCATTCAACATGCTTCGTTCAAAGTCGTCCCGGGACCTGAGCACCGTCTCGACCCACCCAATTTGCACATCCCAATAACTGCGTTTGAATTTCTCATATGCAAATGGAACTTGCGATTTCTCGGCGGAAAGCAAGTCGCACATGTCGCCGACAGCCCTCCACTTCGCCTTGATCTCCGGGAACGACGCATAGTTTTCAAAAAACCCAAACGCCGTCATAACATCATCCCTGATCTTCTCGGTAAACGGATCTGAGCGCTTGAACTTTGCACCTTTGTTGCGGACCGCAGAGAGGTAATTTGCGAGCAGTTGGTCGGAAAGTTCTTCCACTAAAATGTCACGTAGCGAGGGATGAAGGACGCTTTCGTAGTCATGAAGGTAATCGGCAAAAGTGCTCACAATCGCTCCTACGCGTTTCTGTGCATACCATGTGGCTGTGAAGAATTCAGGCATGATGGATTTGAAGTCGACGAGGAAGATTAAGGCGCAGAATATGTTGATACATGTCGTCCCGAGGTCGACGTAGCCGTTGCGAAGCGACTCAACTTGCGCATCAATGGTCGCTGTGAAGGCGGGCGACACAAGAGGCGTAATGTCGCGCTCAAAGGAAGTCAAGTAAGAGGTTTGTCCATCAACGTCCGGATCGCCTTCATCGATGCAGGCAATTTGGTCGTTGGCAATGGAGACCAGCCAGTCCTGAAGCGCTTGCAACCCATCTTGATCCGCAGTTGGCCCAGCGTATTTGCTCAGTTCCGCCTCTGCGAGTGACTGCCACATACGTTGACGAGACGTTAGAGCGCGGAACATGGCCTCGATAACCCCTTCAGCAACGTCAGTACGGTCGCTGCTGCTAGCAACTAATAATTGTTCACGCAGCATGCGCCACATATCTCCAAGCGTCTTGGTGCGGAAACATCCGTTTTCATCAGTGTCGAGGGCGTTGTCGTCACGATCAAGGAAGTTCTTCTTATCTGTGGCTGCCATTCGATCCATCCATTCGTCAACAGCTTTGATAATCACTTGTCGATAATCACGAATAAGCTCTGCCCCACGGTTGTCGATGAGATGAGGCTGCAAATCATCTTCTGAGATGCCCAATTTTTGCATTTTAGCGTAATACTTATCCACCCAATTGATGATGGCGAGTAGGTGTGGCGGGCGTAGCGAGTCGTCATCAATCTGTCCCAAGAGCCAGTCACGCATATGTTCGTGGTAGATGGTGTAGTATGTCCGGAATATCTTCCACTTCTTAGGCATGAGTGTCTGCATGCCGAGCTTCACTGTATTCAGGTTGTTGAAGTACCACTTGACATACTTTTCAAGCTTTTCTGGCTCGTCCTGGAATTTCTCATTGGTCTCATCCATGTTTGCCTTGCACACGAATTTAATAGCCGTGATAAATTTCTCCTTGTATCCACGTAGCTCCTTTGGTCCAGTTGCGATCGACTTGAAGCGTGAAGCCAGATCCTTGTACTCGCGCTGGGCGTCCTGAAGGGCTTTGACCTTCTTGTCTGTCTTTTCTTCTTCCTCTACAACCAATGCTAACCTGACCACCATGCCATCATTTCCGGCCTGGACAAGCTCAATCAAATTGATACAGGCCTCCCCAATATGCTTGTCAAACCACTCAACAACATCGTCTAGCCGTGTAAAGTATTCCTGTACTGTGACTCCCGTCTGCAGCAAGAGGTTTTCAATGAGCTCCGTAGACGCCGATTCAGAATTCTTGATTTGTTCCAAGGCCTCGTCCCGGATATCACGCAATTGTGTGAGGCCGTAGTGTATTGCAAGCAGATTTGGCTGGTTAGCGGGGTCCTCGTCGTCCTGGCCCAGCAGGTACTCGAGTTGGTCCAGGCGGTCCTGGAAAGTGTCGATATCCCGTTTCATCTTCTCCACCTGCTCAAAGTTGCGATGGGTTTGGGCAACAAGGTTGATATGCGGAAAATCGCGGATCATGACCTGCGACTCGGAGCACAGCTTATCGATCTTGATCATCTCCTCCTTGATGAGGTTGACGGCCCGCTGACCGTTGGTGATGCTGTTCATGCCGGCCTGCGTCACCTCCAGCTGGTCCTTGAGCCCATGGCGTAGCTGTCCATCGATGGCTGCCTTTTTTCGCGTGAATTCGGCCTTGAGGGCAGGTATTTTGTCAAGGTCCTCGGGGTGTCGCAGCAGCTCCGCGAGCTTGACCGTGGCAGACTCAACATCATTCATGATGCGGCGATGAGGGGAACGCAATGGTCGATGGGCTCGATCAGAGGGAATGCGCACATGAAGCGGGTGTGGCTGTGTGGGACGTGGAGGAGGGGAAGGAGAAGTGAAATGTTGGTGGTGCTGGTGTGTGAATGGTGGTTTGTCCCACAGGTGTAACCATCGCCGTCGAAGGATTGTAGCGTCCCAAGAGTGGGCTAGCGTCATCTGCATGTCTTCCCCGCGGCGGCTTTTCCGCCGCCCCGCCCAAATTCTTTCACACTCGTCGATACTAAGACTTCACCACTCGACACTCACGGTTCGCCGCTGCCCGCAAACACCATGGGGGATGAGGAGCTCAACCTCTATGACGAGATTGAAATCGAGGACTGTGAGTTTGACGAGATACTGCAGATCTACCACCACCCATGTCCTTGTGGCGACCGCTTCGAGATCAACCTGGATGACCTGCGCGACGGTGAAGACATCGCACGATGCCCCACCTGCAGTCTGATGATCCGCGTTATATTTGATGTGGTATGTACTTGCAACTCGCCCCCTGTTGTGTCTTTGCGTGGGGCTGATGAAGTGTAGGCGGACCTACCTAAAGACAATACCAACAAGGTGCCAGCCACGGCCATCACCGCCTAGATAGCGCATCTTGACCATGAAAGCTATATATTGCAAATTGCACAATGGTAAAAAAAAACTTCTGCATTTGCTCAAAGGGGCTGTTTGCTCGTTTTTGCTGTATGAATGGTATCATCGGATTGGTCGCATATACATTGGAGTACGGTTAGATGGGGCGCCTACTCGGGCTCAGGCTAGGAATACCAAGGGACTTCTCCATACATGACCTACAACCCAAACAGCCTTTATTTGCCTTCTCAGGGACCCTTAGTCCCCAAACACTCATTGATTTGCCTCAGCAAGGCGATTTCATTACCGTGATAGAATACAGTACCAGACTCCTCCCCCTAAAACATAACCATTACTCTGTACAGTTCGCTCATCGCGTGGCGTACCATGCAAGCCCTCAGATTCCATCACCCGCGTCGGCACCCAGATTGACGCCAAGCTCTTTTCGAATGATGTCGGTCAGAGACGACCCGTCCCTCAGGTAAATCCAATCACCAGTGCCAGCGCCCTCCTTTTGATGCATTGACTCGCCCGTAACAACCCAATCGAACCGCTTCGGCCCAGACTGCGGAGAACTAAGCCAGATCTGCTTGTTTGGAGGTTGTTTGTTGAGGACATATATGCCCTTGTCAACTATGGATACTTCGAGCACGCCAGCCTATCGAAGTTGTGAGTAAATATACAATTGGGATTTCTTGCATTATACATACAGAATACTCTACATCTACATCCTGGCGTTTCTCTTGCTCTGCTTCTAACTTAGTCACAAGCTCCTCGAGATACTCGTCGGCCAGTTTGTTGTATTCGGTTGTCGAGAGGTCAGCAGGGGCGGTGAGCTGCTCGTTGGCTTCGCTCTCCTTGGGTGCTGGATTCCCGGAGTCCGGCATAATCCCTTGAAATGCCACTGATGAATGGAAGCTTCGAATCGTGGTGACTGGGCGCCGTGCAGCCGCCGCGATGGACTGGTGCGGAGCGAAGCATTTGGCCAAGCCTTGAGCTGCGGTCGGCGCACGGAAGGAACGGCGAAGACCAGCACCGCCAATTCGAATGAGAGACTTCATGGCCATTGTGATGAAATCTATGTAGGCGGGATTGGGATGGGTAGTGGTGCGGAGACGACATGTAGGAGGGCGCCGTTGAGCTAGGGAGCTCTCGGCGGCTCGAGCTCCTCCCCACCTGCCGTCATCCCGCAATTCGTACATATAACCAGCAACACAGCCAGCTTAACACCAACTACGTCCCCGCCACCATGATCAACGCAGTGCTCATCTTCAACAACGCCGGTAAGCCGCGCCTGACCAAGTTCTACACTCAGCTGGTATGCGCCGCCGCTGTTCCATTTTCGTGGCAACTCTTCGGTCACATGCTCACGTCCGTTACAGGACACAAGTGTGCAGCAGAGGCTTATATCTGAGATCTTCACGCTCGTAGCCAATCGCCCTACCTCGGCGTGCAACTTCCTTCCGTGTGTATCTAAGGATTTCCCTCTGTGGAGTTTCTATCTCATCATTGCAGACTGCCGCCCCTCCTAGCTAGTAGTAGCAAGTCCTCTACCCCCACCACTCCGCACAACGACACGCCCTCCCTTGTCACCTACCGACACTACGCCACCCTGTACTTCATCGTAATTAGCACATCTACCGAGTCGCCTCTCGCGTTGCTAGACCTGATCCAAGTCTTCGTGCGAGCCCTTGACGGACTATTCGAGAATGTGTGCGAATTGGACCTCATCTTCAATTTCGAAACGCTGCATGCTACTCTTGGAGAGATGATTGTCGGGGGTGTCGTTGTAGAAACGCAGCTAGACAAGGTGGTGGCGGGCGTGAAAGCCCAGGGCAAGGTCGCAAAGCGACCTGTTAACGAAGGCAAGGGCGGGTTAAGTTTAGGCGGGTTTGGGAGAGGAGATGGTGTTTGGGCAGGGAGATGAAGCGATTAGAGAACGACGATTGAAGCGGGAGATTTGCCACAAACCTCGCGGACTCACTCAGGGAGCTTCGAAGCCATGCTATAAAGCATGGTCTCTCGACCATATAGGATCGGAGCCTCCCACGCACCCGTCAAGCGAAGGAGTGACACTGGTCTAGAGAGCAAGGCATCAAGCCCAGTTCCATTCCCATGATAACTTCGAATGATGCATTAAAGTCACGATGAGGTTGTCTCTTGTGGTTAGACACCTGGAGCATGTTTCAGATCGTCGGCCAATTACCACCCGGTCCGAATCGCCGTGCATTTACCCACGACTTGGCTGCTCTTCACAACCACACGTATCCAACTCATGCCATCGGATGATGTTGAGGAGTGTCGAGTAATTCTCCATAAAGGCATCCAACGTCGAGACAGACGATATAAGTGTGGTCACAAAGAGGAGACTTTGCATTTCTAGTCACCATAGATGACCATGCAGAAATTCTTCCGTGTCTAGTATTGGCTAGGTCACCACTATAATTAATATACATGAACAGCCTCAATATCGAATGCATAGCGGCGGATGCACAACCTCCCTTGGGAACATGTGGCTATAGTTCGCTATCCACACGTGTCCAGATGACATGGTCGAGCGCTATATCATGTCCTTCTGGAACACTTGTCGAAGCCATCCGTCGTGTCCTTTGAACTTCAGATCGCCATGTTCTTCCTCAACATCCTTGCATCTCTGGTGTCCATTACTTCGTTGTCCCAGTTTGTGGCGGCCACTGATCTGAGAATCACGTCGGATAATCATGCTTTTGGCGGAGTGAATTATCCGGCCCTTCAGTATCTGGAACCTAAATATCGGGACCAAGTTATTCGTGCTATTGTGAAAACTAATGCGCGGGTGATTCGATTGTTTAGTAAGTTTGATCGCAACGCCCTCCTGTATGGATGCTAATTATCTTGTAGTCCGACCCGACAAAGACCATTTAGATGTAGGGATAACTACTACAAAGTTCACCATTCTTGTATTGATGTGCCTTAGCCGGAATCGGAAATTGGTGTCTTTGATAGAACTATTCTTGACCAATTCGACGACACTCTCGCTGCGATCCATCACATTTCAAAGGGTACTTGGTCATGTTCTCGGCATTTATTGCATAGCTGATTTCAATTGCAGGTCAAATCAAGGTCATCATTGTACCCCATGACGCCCATGCCCTTCGAGCATCCAATGATGTTCCTTGTGATGCATATTGCAAGCGCATTGATGGTGCCTTTCTAGACTTTTACAGTAGCCTTGAGAGTACGTTTATAATGGCCTCCTTGATGAAGCCATGGTCGCGGATTGCACCTAATATTCTCTAGTTCGAGAGCTCTATAAAACTCGACTCTCGGTTTTCTTCAACCACTACCCATCCAAGAACTTCAATGGCGAGTCTTGGAGCAAATTAAATAATGTCATTTTGGTTTGTCTCATACATTTCTCACCGTCTCGAAATAGAAGTATGCAACTAACTAAATATAGGGCGTTGATGTGCAAAACGAGCCCTGGTCAGGTATTTCGCCCATTGTTGCCGGCGAGCCCTGGCTCTGCGACATCGCCACGCATCTCAAAGAAGAGATTGGCCTAGGGAAGAGCGGTATCGCTGTCATTACTGGCGGTATCTCTGGTCCTCAGAGCATTGGCGGGAGTGAGAACTTCCCAGATTCAGCATTCGACTGCCCAGCCATCGACGTTATCGGCATTCATGGATACTACTCTGCAAGTGACGACGCTACTGCCGGAACTCCCTGGGCCAACATGTTCCTCCCAGGTAACACTCTAACCTCGAGAGCGCTAGGTAAGAAATTGCTACTAGTCGAGGAGCTGTCATACATGGTTAGCGGTAAAGGCATTCATTATAAGAAGCCTGATATTTGGGATCAAGGCAATGCACTTAACTACCGTGGCATCCCTTGGGTACGTATCTACTCCTTTTTGATTCTAAGCATACATATCTGACTACTCGAAATAGATTTACTCTCACCTAACCACAAAAGACGAAGGCACATCCACACGCATCAGCATCCTCCGCGAACCGCAATTTGCCATTGGCGCGCTTTCGGATGTTCTCACTCGTGCGTCCACTTCACGCAGCAACTTTGACTGGAGTCCGTACCTCCCAGCCCCCAAATCAGGACTCCCAAACGTAACACATATAACCCTCAATCCTTTCATCCTCGAGCAGAGCGATTGTACGTTCGGCTGTGTGGGCCACCTGTGCGACGCAACAGACGGCTGCAGCCCAGACTTGATCTGCAAAAATTCAATTTGCCAAGACAACTCAGAATCACAGCCAGGACAGATAGGCACAGAGTGCAATTCGAAGAAGGTGTGTCAAGAACACCTTCAATGCGAGGCGGGTGTATGTCAGAAGTGCATCGCGAGACCGAGTATCCACCCCAGAGAACGCGGCGTCAAACCAAAGAGCTACGAAGAAGCTCGTGCAGTCGCGGGCTCCATCCATGAACAATGCCACGTAGATACCAAAACGCGCTTTCTCCCTTCCGAATCCCTCCGTACACTCCCCTTCTGTCTCGCACCTATTCCACAAACCTCTGTTTTAAAACGCGGAAATCCGTGTGACTCAGCATCCCACTGTTCAGCCAATGAGTTCTGCGACTGGGGACTTTGCAAACTCTGCACCCCGGGCATCACTGGCTGCCTAGGCGCAAAATGCAAGAGCAACAATAAGTGCAAAACAGGATTTTGTAACGCCTTCGGACGCTGTGATTATCCTGGCAAAGCGAAGGTTAGGAGTGGACCAGGTGTGAGGACGGGGAGGAAGGGACCTGGGTGGAATACCGGTCAAAAGAGAGAAGACGTTGGTGGTCCAAATAAAGTGAGAAGTGAAGCTATGAGGATTAATATCCCAACAGAAGAGGTAAAAGCTACAGGTGCACCGGCGTTGGGATGATAAGGGTATATGGGAGAAGTGATGTTGGAGTTGTATGAGTACAATTTTCTATCGGAATTCGGTCATCGTTTCAGTATACGGGTTCCAAAAAAAGCCCCACACAGATATTTTCTGTGCTAGCAGTTGTTACAGATTTTAAGAATCTTCATGGTGATACATTTTGAAATGAGTTAAGAAATTACTATGATGAAAAGATCATGGAAGAGCTACTTTCTGTACCTTTCCCCCCAGCAAGTAGCCATCCAAGTTTACATAACCCAAGGGAGTGAAGCATATCATAGTCGTTGTATATTACTTCTTCTATTATAAGACACATATGTAAACAAACACTCCAAATGGGAACTGATTGGCATGTTTCACCTATACCTTGATCCCTGGTGACTCTAACTGGGTTGCATAGGATACATCAAGGATCGTGAACAGCCTCTCCTAGGCTAGTGAGTACAACCCCCCACCCCCCAACACACGCACAGCTCTCTTAAATGCAAAGCGCCACATATGGACTATTCTCTCTCGCATAACCACATCACAGAAAATGTCTATGGAATTATAACATCCGGTTCCAAAAAAGAGAATCCCAATCTAATATTATGGACCCTCACAAATACGATCTTAAAGAAGAATCTTATTTTGTCCGCCTCTCCCTTTGCCAGTCACATTCCTCAACGGCCACTCTTTTCTGCCCGCGTTCTTCAAGGGTAGTTTAGTTGGGTACCTTGAGAAATCCATGTGCCCACCATACAAATCATTCTCCAGGTCAACGTACGCGTGGATGTTTCAGTAAATACCCTGGATCATAGTCTTCGATGCAGTAGTCGTTGGTGAAGAGGTTCTTAGGCTAGGGAAGGGAACAGCTGTTAAACAAATTCTTGGACGAAGACGAAGACAAAATGGGAGATATGGGGAACTCAGTCATTGGAGCATAGTTTCCAAATCCGAATGACCGGGAGGATTTGGTCGAACTGCTTTTGTTATGACCTGGAATCGTAGGGTGCGGGAGTGGGGTTGTTGTGGCGGCACCGGTAGGAAGATCCCCCCCCCCCCCAAACTGTTTGTGCTATGCGAGTTGGTTCTGGACCCATGACTGTGTTTTGAGGGTATAGTCGTAACTGGCTTTCCTTCCAATCTATAAATTCTTGGAATTAGTCCTTAGCTCTGTTAACGTAGTGGGGTTGGGCGGAAGTTCTGCTGTGGTAGCATAGGAAACTCCTCGGGTTCGCCCACTTCAGGTACTTGAGTGTAGACTTGGATGACTTGCCCATTTCCCCCTTGATTGTCATGACTGTTTCTGTTTAGTTTGGAGTGGTGTTCACCCTCTTGTTCAAATGTAAAGCGTGGGATGAAGCTTGGAGACGATGGTGGCTGTGAGCCATTGACACTCTTGTTGCGGAGTTGGCGGAGAAGGTAACAACTGCCTAAGAGGAGCACTGGTGCGCTGAAGTAGGTTAATGGTACCCCCATGCTAATTTCAACCTTTTGACCACGAGAAAGGGCTGGGCTACCAGAGTACGATGACGAATTGGAGGATGCAGGGAATGTGGGAACAACAATTGAAATGCCAACTGAGAGGATGGACGTGATTGCGATGGACATGATTGCGATGGACGTGATTGCGATGGACGTGACTAAGTTGATTGGCGAACCTATGCCCAAGGTGTCCTCTGAAGCCTGATCACATGATTCTTGCGTCGACGCCAAGGTGGAAGCCCTATTCGTCGTAGTAGGAGACTGCCGCGCTGTGTTTGACCTAAACAGCTGGATGAGATAATTTCGAATGTTGGAAGGAAGGGCTAGGAAACAGTCAGGCCTATTGCCGTCGAGAAATTCCTTCCATAAAATACTGGACACAGCTGGGACATTGGTGGCAGCAATTGATCGAAGGGATTCAGGTATTGCCATAAGGAAAATTTGGGCGAGAGATACCGTAGAATGTTTGATGAATTTTTCGGGTTTGACACCGTAAAGGACTAACGAAATATGCTTACGCGTCAGGGACACCTCTCTCTACGAATGCGTCCATATTGACAACATTTGGTTCGGGATAATGATAGGTGTTGGCACCTCCAATACCGCCCCATCTACAGCCCTACCGCCATCCAAAATGATATAGTAAATGGACGCATATTATGCAGTTGTTGGAATCCGGAAATAGAATGAGTTATGTTGATAGAATGTAAAAACAATTGTAGGAACAAAACAATAAAAATGGTTACAGTAGTTGTAAAACTCAAATTCTCATTACAGCCGAAGAATCACCATGGTGGGTCTCTCTGAACAGGATTCAAGGCAACGATCCGGACAACCTTCTCTTCTTATTCTCCCCTCTACACCAAAAATATCTCTCCTATCCTTGCCCGAGCGACTCTCGAAAACGCTGGATCACCATGATACACCTAAAGGACAAAAACGTACTTATGCACCATCTACTAATTGGCCCTCATAGCACACTCCCATATCCAGCCACAGAGTTGCCGATCGCGATGATCCAAGGTCTGCACACATGCAGGTTTCCAAGAAGCGGGATTGCCATCATGGGTGTGGCTAGCTAGTGAGGGGGCGAAAAGGCGGACCCTGGCCGGGGCAAATGAGTAGAACGTGATGGTGAAGTACTCCGATTCAGACATGTAGGTTGGCTTCAAAATGGGAGATGTACTAGCCGGCTTTGGGTCCAAATATATTGGTTTGAGAAGGGGGGATTGGTGGAGAAACGATATATATATATATTCATTCGCAACAGATTTGTTGTTTTCCCTAAATACACTTTGGCATAGCTGCTACCCGCCACCACTCTTGAGAGAAGGTCATGACTATTTCGCTGTAAGAGCAGGATATTCTGGAGTAAGATATTTCGGCATCCGATAATCTAATTGCGGGTAACGATCGGGAAATCAAGGAGCAGTATTCACCGTTTCAATGCTTAACTCGTCACTAGAATACCATGTAGTGCATTTCCAAGAAAACCGCGCACCCGTCTGGGATCCTCTTGGGCCGCCGTCAATACAACCGCCGCACTTACAGCGAAGGCTAATTGCTCCTTCCACCTGTTCTCAGGCAGGTATCGACGCGGAAACCATGTAGCCGCCGCTCTGGGTATGACAAACAAGACAATCTCCAGCCGCTTTCTCGACTGTTCAATGAGGATGCTGGGGCCACAAAGGAGGCAGCCACCCAAGACACAGAGTCCCGAGTCCCACATCTGAGGAGTCACCAACTTTGTGGAAAATAGCTTTGGTCCTAGACGTGTTCGCGAGATACACACGCCATAGTAGAAGAAAGAGATGAAGGCCCCAAGGAATGCGGAACTGCGTGCCATGTCGAGAAAAGCACGGACAACGACAGGCTGAGTCAGACCTGCTAATCTATTGCCAGGCCGAGCCGTCTTCCTCAGATGTTTTGCTAAAACGAAAAGTTGGAAAGGAGCATACATGTTAGCAGCAAACTTCCATCCGTCCCAGAACCGGCCCAGGGCGTGTTTCTCACAGCTCTTCCCCCGACCCATGTGGACTAGCTCGCATGGAATTGGTATTGTCTGTGCGGGATCTCCAAGCTCTTCTGCTAAACCATAGTCTCGACACATGGTACCTAGGAGAGGAGCCATGCCAGTGTCCTTTCCGTACACCCAAGTGCCGTACCGAGCGTGTCGAAGCGCTAGCATAAGACGATGGTCAAGCTGTGCAGCTGCCGAAATCCAAGTGTTGTAGCTTTGAGGCAGTCGACTGGGGCTGTAGAACCAGGCATGCATGATGGTGGTCGCCGAGAGGCAGAACAAGGTGGCTAGTGTGCCACGAGAGGTGGCGTTGAGCCATTTATGTTTTTCTGGCTCCAGGCGGTTCCAGCCACTGTTTATCACAACGTCGAGAGCGCGGGTGACCGAGAATAGGGTAAGGTCCATGGTCCTCCCTGCCAAATCAATTCTAGACAACAATCCCGAGTCGAGAGTGGTATCGTCGGCCTGTCTCGAGTTTGTCTCCGGCGGCTCATCAAACGGGCCGGGATTGAGAAAGTCGAGATGACTTGGAGGCTGTGCTGGCTTCACTGCAGTGGCAGATGGGGCTTTGGCGGGCGTGCCATTTAAAAGATTGAAGGAAATCGAAGCCGATATGAGGGCAGCAAGAAATTTGACGAGAATGCCAGATGCTCTGGAGTTGATTGGAGCCGGCACCTCCTGCACTAGGTTGCATAGCTTGACAATCAAGGCATTGAAAGGCGCTTGGAGGAGGGTCGAGCCGCCTATTAGAACCCCACAGAAGGCTGGAAACCGATGGATTCCCAGCGCCTGTCGCAATACAGTACGGAGCTGAAAAAAGGCGGCGTGAGGTGTCAGCTTCGTCCTTCCGAGCAAGAAGAGAATCGCGATCAATCTTGGTCCCGATGTTGATAGTAGTGCTAGCGTGTAGGCGGTGGCAAGTCTGCGGACAAGACGAGATCAGCATTGACACGTCTCGGGCTTGAGGAACGCAGGCTGGCCAGGGGCTGGTGATGGGGATGCTCCACTTGTGAACGCATGTCACTCACGGTTTGGCAAGCCTTGGGAGAACGGCTGCCCTGGGCTGCCCGGCCATTCTCAACAGGAGGGTTGTGTGACGGGCGGCGATGAACGACACGAGAGAGCCATGGCCGCAAGGTGAGGCAACCACGCAGTGATGCAGCTAGCCAAGAGCCGAGGTTGATAGGACGCCAAAGGGGTCGCCAAAAGGCACAGTGTGGGGA
>JAAZQE010000728.1:0-15195 GCA_013620735.1 Clavariopsis aquatica
ACCTAGGCCCTTGTATCGGTAGATTCTCTGCTACCTTTCCTAAAGGATAATTGTTTAATAATAGTAGTAAAATGACTAACACATTGCATAGCAACAATGACATTTCATAGCACATTTCTAAAGATTTGGAAGCATACCCCCGAATCATCAGCGTCAATCGATCTTTTCATTGATCAGGCCCATTGCTTTTAAACCATTTGGTGCGTGTTGTTCTCCTTCCGCCTTGGGCTCAGTTGGGAGTGTTATGGTCAGCTCCCCCCGAGTACACTTTTCTGCTGTTTTTATACCATTTTTGTCTTTCAGATCGATTGATCCATATTTTACATTTTCCTTGCTAGGATCTTCGGGGATAGTGGTGGTTTGTCCATCATGAGAACATATTTCATGTGTATGTATGCCATTTGTTTGGTGCTCTCCGTCTTTCATCGTGGCCTCTGCAAGAGAGATTATGTATTGTTCCTCATGTGTATTTGTATCCGCTGTTCGAGTGTCACTTGTTCCGCTCGGCTCTTGTTGTGTGCTTGCACCGTTTTCTGAATGATTTGCGGTCGATAAAGTTGTAGGTAGTCTTTCGCCCAGATTGCGTGATGACCCTTTCGTTGGTAAGCAACGTTCAATTGATTCTTCAAGATTAGAGGCTTTGTTGGTAGATTTAATAGCGACTACAGGTTCTGGAAGAGGCGTGTCAGAGGGTTCGTTTCCGGAGCTGTTTGAGTCTGTTGGTGCGTTGAGGTCAGAATTTGCTTCTGGTGCTTGCTGTGATGCTATTGCGGCACGTAAAATCTTTTCAATTCCGCCATGGCGATGATAAGATGCGAGATGCAGGGGCGTTTCTCCATAGTTATCTTTCAAGTTTGGTTGTGCGTTGCCTTGCGTGAGTAACAATTGTACAATTGCTGTTTTGCCATATTCGGCTGCATGGTGTAAAGGCGTTCGACCTCTCTTATCTTTTAGATCTACGGTGTCCCTGATGCGTTCATCTTTTAAAAGTAACTCCACGTTGCTAGTAAGTCCAGATCCTGTAGCACAAGCCAATAGCGTCTTTCCATTGTTTTTCTTCATATGCACTTGGATTCCTGGAATATTCAGGAGAAACTCTATCTTCTGAACCGACCCCCTGGAGGCGGCACACATCAAAGGAGTGGTGCCATACTTGTCCTTAACATTGAAGTCAACTCGCCCATCACATACAAGAAGCTTGAAAGCTTCCAGTGTGCCTGAGCTGGCTGCTGTCATAATGGGAGTTTGGCCGATTACGTTCCTTACGTTGGGGTCGCAACGGCCATCTCGCAATATCATCTGTAAGATGTCAATGTTTTCATGCTGTTGTCTTGCTGCAACCGCTAATGGGGTGTAACCCGTCCGGGAGTCTTTCAAATTCAGCTCGGTTCGGGAGTCGGCCACCAACTTGGCAACAAACAATTCCTTGCCCCAGAACGATGCGTAGTGTAGTGGGGTTCCATTATCCGGGTCCATTATGTTCGGATTAGTTCTAGGATCGTCCATTAACAGGCAAAACATGTTCAGATGGTCTTTCTCTATTGCAGCAAAAAGTGGCGAGTCGATGGCTGGGTCGGCGTGGTATTGTCGTAGGAGTATCTCAACAATACCTTCTTTTCCTTGGGATGCCGCGTACCACAGAGGCGTTCGGCCATGCGGGCATTGGATATTCGGATCTTGTCCTTCTGTGATCAAGGTATGCATCATTGTTGTAAGGCCAAAATAAGCCGCAAGATGTACTCCTTGAACTTGGCCGTCGGAGTCCTGTAGGCTGAAAATGCTACCATGGGAATCTAATGGTATGATTTCAGCGCTAGCGGTCACTTTGGCGGAGTTTTGAAGAAAATCTAAGACTAGATGGTCTATCTGCATCATTCCTTCTGCGTGATAACTCCAGTAGCTGGCAGCATATCTATACAGAGGATATTCTGACCTTCTTTCATCTAGTTGTTCGGGATCAGAACATAATCCTGTAGCGAAGGTATCGAAACAGATGTATGTGACGCAGGCCTCAGCAATTTGTCCACATGAACCTGCGATTTCTGGCTTTCTCTTCAAGTAATCTTGGGCAGTATAGTGGACTAATCGCACGATATCATTGCTTCTGTCCACAGTGATGAGACCGGCGCAGAAAGAGTCGAGGTCGTCAATATCTGGACGAAGATCTGGATCCAATTCTGAAGTCCCGGGTTCAACAGCAAGAGCCTCCACCAGCTCATGGGTTGAAAGCGGTCTTCTGGCATGGATGACCCAAGCGAGGATCATGTGGGCAAGTTCTCGAATGCTTCCATCTTGAGCATTGATCCGTTCCATGGCCTGGTCGTAGGTCTTGTCCAATCCACTTGCTCCCCGGGGCAGATTTTCTAATTTACGTTTGAGATGTCTCACCGTGGGCTGGTTGTTCAAGGTGTCCAAGTGAAGCCGTGCGAGGAGAAATCTTGGGATAATTTAGCACGGCTATATGAAGCGTAAAGTAGAAGAGGGGCCCTACATCCCATCGGTAGCTTTAAGCACCTCTTTCCTTATCAAATCTTTCAGGTCAGGGTCTGTTCCAATCCGCAACCTTTTCGATTGGGGCATTCTGGCGTCAATGTAGCATCGGATGTCATCCTCTTTAGCACGAATCTCTTTGGATATACACCCTTCAAAGTGCGAAGTAATTTCAGTGATTGGCCGTGATGTCGCCAAGAAATTGAACATGTGGGTGTTTTGCAAGGTAAAGAGGGTTGTTAAAAGTACACTCAACCTTGATTGTGTCGATGAGTGATATTCGTCAAGAGCATCCATTACAATGAACACTCTGGAGTAAGCCTGAACGACGATTTTTAAAGCCGATAGTAAGTCCTCCAAGGTGTGTGGCTTCGGCTCCCTTCCGTTCATCCCAAATGTATCATACAGCTCCTCAGGCACAATCGACAATTTTTGGACCAGCTGTTTGACAAGTGTTCCAATCACGTCATCAATCTTTTGTTCTTGTTTGGCTTGGTAAGTGAAATATATATAAGCAATGCCCACGGTTGCATCATGTTGGAATCTATCATGGAGATGATCAATAACTGTAGCCGCAATGACGGTCTTCCCAGCGCCTGGAATCCCCAGACAAAGCATCGTCTTACGTGGTTGACTGAGCCAGTCTTGGAACTCACTAGATTTCAATAACCACGTTCCGGTGCCTGCTTGACGGTTGGATATGACATCTCTCTGTTGGGATATGTGGTCGATTGGGGAAAGTCGCACCAAAAGGGCCCGTAGCCTCTCTTGTTCCTCGCGGGTTTCTGCATACCGATTGAGTTGATCAACTCCGGCTTTGATTTCGGAGGTTGTTTTGCTTGGTGTTTTGTCACTCAAAGCGCACTTATCTTGTTCCATATGCATACCTGTTGAAGCAATGTAGGAGCGTATTTAGGCCATTTGTGCTCAACGTGAGTCGAGATCGGTATCCGTCAATCTCCTTTTGATCCCATTGCAATCTCTTCCAAGTCAAGCGAATCCTCCCGGTCTTTCCACCAACATTCGAGTTCAAAATCTGGTTCTCGTCCAGGCATTTATAAATATCATCTAGGGCGGTCCGAGAATTCTGCCATACTTCAAATAGCTCTTTTTGCTGCCTGTCTGTGAGGTCCTGATAAGGGAAAATGTCATGAATTCCTTGCAGAGCAGAAGCAAGTGACTTGACGCTATTTTCGATACAATCAGTGTAGCACTTTGCACTAATTTCGCTAACATACTCTTCTACTATGGCTCTAAACTGAACGGGGGCTTCGAAGAATCGCTGCCTGAGTGTGTCTACGAGTCGGAGAGTGGCGAGTATGTCACCAACGCTGAACCCAAAACTCATGATGAAGTATATGCAGAAACGAATTATATCAGAGTATAATTCCTAGAGTTTACCTGTCGACCTACGAAGTGAAGTATTGTCAGTGCCTACAAGTTCGCACAGCCTCACTTGGCATACTGTATATTACTAAGCTTCTACTCAAATGTTATTATATTCTCCCTCGAACTTTATTCAAGGCTCTCTTTATTGGTTTCATAACATATATTTGGGTTTATGCATAGCTCCTGTACCATGACGAAATCGCTTCGGGTTTAGAGACACTTTAGTATGCAGCTGATATCAATACCTATAGTATTCCTAAGGGACTCACTTGTTAAGCATAGAAATGCTATATCGGGATTTTGAAAGGGCTCTTTTATACTTGTATCTCACTTAGTTTACTTGGTGAGGCAGAGTGGCCCTCATCTCCCTATCAAATTTTTAGGATGTAGTACTAACAAGGTGATGAATAGGGTCGTACTTTCAAATGTAGAGATCTATGATCGAAGCACATGGTGAGATGATGGTAATAAAGCAGCACAACCTCTTTGATAATATGGGGGAGAACATTTTAAGAAATGGGAAGACGTATGTATGTATATATGAGCTGTGGTCTTGGGGTGTCAGTAGTCACAGTTTCTCCCATCTGGTAATTGAAGAGACAAAGAGTGCGTCTCTCTTCAATCATAGAATATGTATAAAATGAGTACATCAAAACTAGCATGGAAGAATGCAGAGATTAAGAATGTCAAACACCACGGCCCAGGAACTACTCATGCTGCTTGAACACGCTGCCTGCTCGAATGCTTTGAAAGATAGTACATCTCAAGAGTGTTCTAGGGGGTTTTCAAGATTCCATGGAATACCAGTATGAAATGCCATCATTATTGCCTCCTTATTTTAAATATGCCCACATGCCGCAGAATAATTGGCGTCAAGCTATGAGTGGGTATGCGTACGATTTTTCAATACTTTGTTGGCAGGAATTCAAGCAAACACCAATCCTATGTACTTTTGACTGAATACGAGGGTTCAACCAACTCTTCAACCAAATCTGCGATTGCAGTGCTATGCTCTCTATTTCAAGTCATGTTTGCCAAGTGATCCATTCGCCCGAGAAGAAGGAAAAATTTGAGCCGGACCGAACACCCCAACTCACTGCGGGGCGGGAGGGGGCGCAGCCCAGCGCACACAAGCTAGAATCCAACCTGGAGCTCCCAATTCATCATATTTGTACCTGTATATCCCGTGTATAACATTTTGACAACGTATATATGTTTTTCAAATTTGGAAAAATTCATAACTCAATAAGAGATTAAATTCGGCCCATTGGCGCAATGGTAGCGCGTCAGATTCCAGTTCCTGCGGATCTCCTGAAGGTTAGCTGTTCGAATCAGCTATGGGTCATTATCTTTTTGCGTTTGCGCTGAACTTTTGTTGGAGTAATAAAGATTCTTTATCTATCTATCTACTACATATTTGGTTTTTTTATATACATCATCAATCACCATGGATGGAATACCTAGATACCTTCTTCTTCTTTTTTTCTTCTCCGTCTCTCACAGAATATAATAATCCTAAGTGTGCTACTACCATCTTGCTATGCATACATAGCCTTACTTCCTTGCCTCACCAACAACCCCCACTTGATAGAGCAACTGCCGAATCAGCCTCATCAATACACATCGATTGCCCCACGTGTGCGCCCCGCCCCTGGAAAACGCCGCTCGAAACAATAATGCAATCATTGGGCCACCGTCATCTTGCGCCAATCTGCGGTCATCATATTCAAAACGCGAGGGGTACACAACACTACGCCGCACTTGACGCCGTGCAATTTATGTAGCTGGGTATTCGGGATTGAAATAATTTCCTGTGGGGCCAGAATTAGATGGAGATGATGGGCGAGAGATAAGGTGAGGCTGATTGAGCAAGAGGGAAATCCTGCGTTTGGAAGGTGACCGAAATCAATTTTGGGAGTGGAAACGAGTCATACTTTGATCCTAGATCTGGGCGCAGAACAATCAGGAGCGGACGAGGGTGATTAGGCGAGAGACACTTCCGCCTCCGTCACGGGAAGTCCGGCGGCTCCTTGTCACACAGTGCCGCTGCAGATATCAGCCTCTGCGTGGTACCAGGTTTGATCGCCAGCCACTTCGTTTCCACCTTCTCATCGCACCCGGGTGATAGATGGCTACAATAGATGTCGTAAGCGTGACGTCGCATATCATGCCTGGCCGTGTTCAAAGTACGTCAGTGCTGTATGTACGTACCCCTCCCTCAACAAGGCGATCAGTGCAGCACGCATCCATCACTACCCCTCCCTCTCTTCCCTTCTAGACCGATAATCACTACCCCTCGTCGGGACCACAACGGCTATGAATTCACGCACCAATAAACACACCCTCGTCAATCGATAAAAATAGTGGCGCACCGCATCGAAACGGCCATGATCCGGCCCGCTTCGCCAGATGCGGAGACCATCTTCTCAGCTGGGCTGTCGTGCAACCACACTGCTTCCTGCTGTGGCTAGGAGTCACTCGTTCCGCATATGAAGGTTAGGTAAGATGTATCCAAGGGTACGCGGTGAGGAGGGATGAAAGAGACGTGGTACGGCATGAAGGGTTAAAAAAAAAGGACATGGACTCAACCAAGGGAAGAGTGATGATGATACTAATGATGATGATGACGATGGTGGTGCTGGGCGGCAAGCGATGCACGTCTGCCCTACCACACCACCTCCAATGCTTCCCTTGCAGTTCGATAAGTTGATTGACCCTCTCGGGAATCCTCCACCGATGGTGGAGGCGTGGTCCCGGCGCTTATCGACTGATGGCGGGCGCACGTGTCCGACACCCCGCTCTACGGCCCGAGTGGTACTTTTTTCTGCTCGGGCGCGAGGGGCAGAGGATCGGACCGGACGTGTTGCAAATTATGCGGGTTGGGTATCAGCCAGAACGGCCGGTTGTATATGTGGGCTGTTGCAAGGTGCAGGTGAAGAAGAAAAAAAAACCCTGCGCAAGGTTTTGGCGGGCCATGGGCCATGGACCATGGGCTAGGGCGAAGGGTGAGTCGTGTGGGCTTGGTGTGGAGGGTCGAGACGGACAGATGGGTGCGCCGTGTGGTGGTGTTGGGGCAGGTGTGACGGTGTGACGGTGTGTGCTGCGAGTGCAGGGCCGCTCAATGCTCGCTACAGCTCCATGGCACTCGCCTCTGCCGCCATGCGGTGAGTGATGGATTGACCGTTTGCCCCGTGCAGGGCCGCCGCCGCTGTCCATCCCCAATCGAATCGGTATGTCGATCGCTCTATGCTCATCGATAGGCCACGGCGCTTGGAGAGCCTCTGTCGTGCACATCCACCTCGCAAAAGCAACAACAGCCGCACAGTGTGGCACGCCTGCACGCCTGCACGACTGTGTACGCACGCCTGTACGCCTGCACGTCAAGCAAGTCCAGGTGACCGTTTCTGCGACCCGTAGGGCCGCGTTCCGGATTGGACGCCCGCTCTTCGATGCTGGGCCAAAGAATGGCGCCGCTGTGTCATGGAAGGCGAGAACAGCGGATCCAAGTGGGGAGGCTGGCGAGGGCAGAGTGGAGAGTGCGGAGCGCAGAGACGGGGTCTGGCGGCGCGTGACCTCCGTTGCGACGCGCAGCAAAGCGCTGCAGAGGGCGAAGAGCTTGCTTGCTGTTGAGGACGGCGGACGGCAAGACGGCGACGCAGCGGGGTAAAAGGTGGGCTCGCCTTTGCATAGCGGGGTGGTTGGGATGCTGGTCGGTGAGGAGCGGGCTTGTCTGTGTTGGGGCCGTTTCGAAACGAGGACGGGGCTCAATTGGTGCGCCGCCGCATGAACGACTCAGCAGAGCTTGCGAACCGCCGGGACACCAGAGACTTCTCGCGTGCGAGAACGGTTTGCGTCTAGCGCAGCGCGAGGCCTGCGCTCCGGCTGGCTCCGCTGCTTGGGACAAGTGTTCAGACCACCACATGGCAAAAGGTCGATTCAGGCACGAACAGGTTGACTGGGTGGACAAGGACCGACGGACACGGCACATCTTCGGTGCGAGCAGCCTCGGAATCATGGACAGACATGCTGCCGTGCCTCGAAAGAGGCCACTTGGGCGGTGCGAGTGTTGTGAATGTTGCCACACATCACACACACACCAAAACGTTGCCGGGCTTGCTTTGCTTTTACCATCCAAATGCGCTCTGCTTTGCCTTGCTTTGCCCGGCGTTGCCCTGCTTTACAGTCGGAGAAGCGTCTCCAGTAATTGTCAAAAAGAACTCAAAAGAACAGTGTCTCGATTCGTTCCGCCGGAGAACGACCTGCCGGCGACAGAAAAACCACGGAGAAGCCTCGTCGCGTCCTCGACAGCGGGTCGGTTGGTGCGCAACCACAACGCTGCTCAGTGCGACACACCAGACACACCAAACACACATCCGCTCGTCCCACCACCGGCCATGTCTCTGCATTGGGCTTCTCAGCGCAGGAACAGTCTTCACATGCATGCGATGCGATGCGCAACGCAATCTCTGCTGCCTGGAATCCATGTCGCTCCAATCATTCACGGGCGGGTGTGGGCGTCGCGGGTTGTGTCCAATATCGCGCCAAGACGGCCCGTCCAGTGCCTTCATTGGGTCTCCGTGGCCACGCTGGAGAGCAACGCCTTACGGTGCCGTTTGTATCGGGAAATGCGTGTCCAACCACCACGATCCATCAGGACCGGAGGGAGGCCAAGTCTGAGGTGAGGCGAGGTGACGTGAGGATGGGTGGAGCAGAGGTCCCCGAGCAATAATGCCCGCCTCATAACCTGTGTCGCACGTCGGGAAAATACAGAGATGCGCGCTGCAAGGCTGGACCGCTGTTGACAGTTCGCAGCATGCACAGTGTGTGTGGTGGTGGTGGAGTGGTTGGATCGCACATGGTTGGATTCGTTGGTTGAAGCCCGCGGGTTACCAAAGTGGCGGTTCTCATCTCATCTCAGAACACCACACCACCGTGCGCCAGAAGGGCTTTGGACGAGCACCACGCCGCAGATCACAACGTGCCTGCCTGCAGCATGTCTTCGGTCTCCCATTCGGACACCATAACCGCAGACAAGAAAAGAAACACTGGTATTCAGCCCAGGCAGCGAGCGTCGTCGACCCAGTCACCACCACCCAGCGACAACACCCCCATCACACATCTCCGTACTAACTCCCTTCAGACCCCCGCGCATGAGGAACGGCCGCTTCCCTATCGCAGACCTTCGCTCCCTCCCTCCCTTCCGCGCCCCATTTTGCTCCTTGCACCCGTTTTTTTGATTTTGCCTTTGCCTTGGGAGGCCCGCCACACCAAAAAGCAAAAGTCGTCCGTCCGTCCGTCCGCCCTTGTCTTTGCTTCTTGCAGGCTTGCTTCCCTCCACGCCGTGCCGTGCCGTGCCTTGCGTCCCTTGCTTCCCTTGCCCATTCCATCGAGCCCGCCGCCCAGGCTTCGCTATCGCAAGGCTGGATACCCTTTTTTGCCCATTTTACTTTTTCGTTCTCCCACCGCAATATGCAGCTTTGTTTTCGCATTCAGCCCGGTATGCGCGAGTTATAACAAGGCGCAGCCACACCAATCTGCTTGCGCGCCCAATCAGAAAATAGAAGAGCCATGCAAGCGCCCGTTGGCTCATACACATGGATGGGTGCGCACACACACACACACATACACGCAGACATAATTTGTAAATATTCTTGATTTGGGGGTAATGGTGCGCGGCGCAGTGTCGTTACAGAGCCGCCTACACCGGCCCTCCCCAGCTGGCAAAAGAGAAGGGCTTGCCTTCCTTCCTTTTGCGAGTCCCACACAGTGAAGCATGTCGCCAATTGGGAAGGGGGGTGGGAAACACACCAGAGGGTTGAGTTGAAGCCTGAGACTGAGACCACCAATCCACCATACATGTTTCACCCTCGCCATGTGGTTGCACGCAGGGGTTTCCCAAGTGTGGGAGCCTCAAAAAAAGCATGCCCATCATCAGCAGAAGAGAGCATCGTCGTCACACACATGCCAACACTCACTCCATACCAGGTTCAAAACAGGGTCAATAATAGTAAATCTATGAATTGCTAAGTGGAATTTGATAACAAAAAGTGGTATAAGGTATATAGTTTTGACCGTGAGGTCCCGATGAGATGGGTATAGCCATTCCAATTCTAAGACACAGCCGGACCAACTAGCCCCTCCCCCGCCGGCAAAGAGAAAGAAACTGACACAATCAATCTGATGCCAGCCCAGACAGACAGAACACCGTCGCAAAAAAACAGTGACTATGGTAGGAGAGGGGGATATCGCAATGAAAACTTTTCCTGTGACCCGCCCAATGATGCAAGTATCCCTCCGTCGTCGATAAACTAGTAGTACAGTTACAGCAGTGTGAGTGTCCGGAAACGAAAATGCAAAATTACAATTAGCCGCAAAACAGAGAAGAAGAGCACGGGTATCTCGCAATAAGCGGAAAGGGTGCACACACACACGCACAAACAGACAAAAAAATCTTAAAAACAAACAAGGACAGGGAAAAACAGGGAAAACACGCGCAAAATAGCAAAACAAAACGCCATCCGTGGTGCCAGTGCCGAAGCCTAGGCAGAGGGGTGGCTGAGGATCTCTTCGCAGTTGGCATCAAAGCGCATGCTCCATAGACGCATGCCAGTCATGAGTTTTTCGGTCTTTTCTAGTTCGCGATCCCGTCCGAAGATGGAATCGACAAACTCACACCCACTGTTCTTGCCCATGGCAAGGGGCTTCTTGTCGCCAGTCTCCTTCTTGGCCGCCTTCCACATGTATTCTTCACAGACCTTGAGCAGCTTGGCGAAGCGGATCCAGAGACGTTCACCACTCTCGAGGAAGTCTTCGACCATTTCGCGGGACTCTTGCTTGCGAATCTTGGTCATGGTCTCTTCGGCACGCTTGACTTTGCCGGCAAGCTGGATGAGGAGGAGCCAAAGTTCACCTGCCATCTCGGCGAGAGGAGTGGCAGGACCATAGTGGAAGACGGTCCAGTCGTAGATCCACTTGCCGAGCGAGTTGGCGTCGAAGACACTGCCCAACAGCATGATGGGTTCCTCGGTGGGATCCCAGTTCTTGTACGAGTAACCTGCTGGGATGCCGGCACGGCGCGCGTCCTCTTCGGTAGCCTTGGTGGTTGTCTTGGTTGTTGAAGGGCGCTTTGGTGTTGGCGGTGGCTGAGGACGGCTGGTGTGAGATGCGCGTCGAGGACGGCTGCTGGCCTTGGGCTCTTGAGTCTCATAGATTGGAACCTGATCATAGCAATACCGATCAGCATTCCCGTACGTTTCGTAGCGCACGTACTGCTCATATGGCGGCGGCGGTTGATCGTAGGCAAGATCATAGGCGTCGTAGACAACCTTCGCATGCACGAATCGAGACGACTGCGACGGGCGATGCTTCCTCTCGCGATGGGAGCGCTTGAGAGGCGTGGCATCAGACTCGCGACGAGGCCTGCTGGCGCGAACGTAATCGAAACCACCACTTACAAATTCGGGAGTGCGCTGCGCAGTGTGTCGCGGGGACGCAAAGTCGGGCATGTATTGCGGTATGGCACCTCCACGCGGCGACGCATACGACGAATAGGTCGGGGGAGGAGCGGCCTGCGAGGCGCGACGGGTGTGTCCACGGACCTTGGGCGAGTCGCGGGGCGATGGCGTCGTCGTCTGGGGCCCGTACCGGGGCGAGTAGTAGCCATGGACGCCGGGAGCTGGCGACACGGGCGGCGTGCCACGCACGTAGTCGTAGGCCATGTATCCTGGAGGAGGAGTGGGGTAATGGGGAGCGTAGTTCATGATGGGCGCGAGGGCGACACCGGTCGCGGGCCGGAGAGTGTGGTTTTGGTGTTGATGGGAGCGCTGGGTCGAGAGCGATCGAGAGGAGGGAGGTCAGGCCCGGTGCCTGTCTACCGTAGCGTCTGCAAACCGCAGGTGTTGTTTCTTCGATCGCGATCGGCGGCGGCGGTGGAGGTTGGTATGTGAGCGGAGGTTGCGGCGGCGGAGAAGAAAGGACAGAGTCGTTCCTGGTTCCTGCACATTGGGTGGGCGGTGGCGAAGGTGCTAGGGGCTGCTAGAAGGATCCAGTATGGAATCCAGTCGTGGTGGGAGACGTTGACGTCTGCTTGGTAATGGTGATGGTATTGACGGGGTGGTGCTCGATTGCAAAGCTCGCGGGATTCGCGTGCAGGCCCGGCTGCTTAAGAAGGCCAGCGGCGCGCACTGTGTCAAGCCAGCCAAGACGCCAGCTGCAGGGGGCCCCTGCTCTGCTAGTTCCGCTACCCCTGCAAGGACCACCCCTGCCGCCTTCACCGACCACCCCTGACCCCCGACCGATCGAATCCCTAATGTGTGGGTCAGCAGCAGTCACTCTGGTGGACTGTGCCCGTGCCCGCCATGGTGCATATTCTTGGAGCCCACAGCCGCCCGCGCACGCCCGCTGACTGCGTCCTCTGTGGGTGTTTCTATTCTGCTTCGACGAAGTATTTGTCTACGGAACGCGAGTGCGGGCTCGCATTGGCGGGTCAAGCCCGACGGTGCGCGCGGTCGGCGGCGGCGCTGGAGCCCTTGCGGCCGCCTGTATTGCCAGATTGCCAGATGGCCATGTCGCGCCCGGCCATATCGTGGCTAATATCACACCTTCTTTTTACACAGTATATACCCGCCATCCTGGGCCGCGCTCACCGTCGTCCGGCCGCTGTCCTTTTGCTGTCTTCCCGCACCCCTGCGGGAGGGGGGAGGGACGAGATCCCGCGCGACGGCTCGCCAGCCAGCGTCGTGTGTAGTGTGTGCGCTGTGGTATTGTAAGCAGAGCCTCGCCGTGCGCTGCCAGACCGACCCCTTTGCTGTGCCGCGCTTGGGCAATGCGCTCGATTCGTGCGTGTTTGCCAGAAGCAGGCTGCCATGCGGTTGCCAGCGTGGCGCTCTCTCTCGTTCTCTTTCTCCCTCCCTCTATCGCTTTTTCTCTCTAATCTCTGCCCCCCCCACCCCTCTCTGTGTGCTGCCGGCCGCGCTCTGCCAGCGGCCAGTGTCGCCCGCCAGGAAACCAACTTCTCCGCGACATCGACGCCGCCATCAGGCATCTGGCCTCGCTCGCTCGCTCGCTGCAGGCTGCACGCAGGAGTCAGACCTGGCCGTGCGCGCTGGTGCAGAGCAGACGGCGGCCCACCTGCCTGTCCGCGCAAGGGAGGGCTGCCGGCTGGCTCGCGCTCGACGGGCCAAACACCAGCCCGCCCTCCAACCGTCCCAACTCGGCTGTCGAGGGTCAATGGCCCAGCGTCGCGGCTTCTCCTGAGCGTGGTGGTGCTAGCCCGCAGCAACGTGAGCCCGTCGTCGCGGGAGACGACGGGCTGGAGTCTGGAGTTGCGCCGGCCGAAACGTACCACGGCGGAGTCGCGCGGGCTGGAGCCTCGATCCAGTGCACGACACAACGGCGCCGACTGCCCAGCCTGCGCCTGGGATGCCTTGCCGCCGTTGCGTTGAGCCGCACGCTGCTCTGCAGCCCGCTCGGAGCCTCTGGCGAGCCCTCGGGCACAGCAGGCTCGCGGCTCGTTTGGCAGACGGCTCAAATGGCAGCCCAGCAATTTCCGCGTGAAAATTTTCGTCGTGTCTCACAATCTCGACAGAGTGTGAGTCGCCGTCGACAGGCGTGCTGGATCAATGCTGTCGGTTTCCTTACCGCAACTCTGCACTCTGCCTTCCCGTCGCCCATGGCTCGCAAAAGCCATCTCAAAGGGCCGTCTGAATGGATGGCGCCGGCCCACTGCTGCAGCCGGCGCGCAGCACCGCCCTGCTGATTCGACCTTGGGCAGCGAACAACGCACCAAACCTCACCGTGGCCTGGTGGGATCTTCCCGCGCACAGCTGCTGCCCTGCCCGGATGCAGCAATTCTCTACCGCACCTCGGCCAGCGCATGCCCTGACTGGCTGCCCGGAACGCCACCACCCGCCGTCTGCATGAGGGCTGCTCGCCGGACGCACGCTGTGTTCTTTCTGCCACCCATGCCCTCCCTGCAATCTCTCGAACTCTTGGCGCACAATCATCTTTTGAATTTTGGGCCCGCATCCGCGCCCGCCCATTGGCCTGACTCGCCGCGCAACCCTGTGGCGGCGCGACGGCTCTGCTTCCTGCCGAGCCCACAACACAAATTTCACGTCGAAATCAGGTCAAAATGCCCTCCGTTATCACGACAACTCATCTTGCGTGTCTGCTGCGTTTCCTCAGCATCCTGTTTCCTGTTTTGCTCCACCCGCCGTCGCAACTGCGATTGGGCTCTGCTTCAGCGCCCGCAGCCACTGCGGCCCCATGCCCTGCCCTGCCTGCCATGCCCTCATGAGTCCGCTGCTCCAGCGAGCGCGCGCGCACAATCCCATCGCCCGCCCGGCAGCGCATTCGCAGCTCTGCGGATTCACCGGGAACGCTGCAGACGTGGCCACGTTTGCGCTGCGCATCCACGAGCGAGTGCAGCTGGCTTGGACATGCAGCACCCGTCTAGCTGCGTCATGCATCGCGCACTGCAAATCCCAAAATATTTCTCGTCGTCCACTCACACTGTCAGCCAGCCAGCTGCCCCTTTGATCCGCCTGTGGCGGTGCATCGTTGGGGCGCAGGCGCTCCGATCACCTGACGCTCGCTCAGCTCACATCTACCCGCTATCCAACTTTCCCCATGCAGTTAGACGCCGCGAAGCGAGTGGCGAACACCGCCTCAGCACTCGGATGAATCGCTGCCCCCGATCCGACTGCTAATCGCCGACTGGCCGCATACAGTAGTTATCCCCAATCCACAACACCTTTTGCTTCTCAAATCAATGTCTGCGCTCCGGGCCATCCGGATGGCAGCGCTGAGTCGCTGCGTTGCCGCATCGTCGCATCGTCGCATCGCCGCGTCGCCGCGTCACGCTTCGCATGGCCGCTTCCTCTATCGCTAACACGCAAACCATGTGACGCGCAAACCCGCCTAATCGCGATTCAATTCGACCGACGCCGACCAAACGACACCGAATCAAGTCACGACCCCGGATTTGCCCCTCCAGCTCCAGCTCTGACTCCCAGACATTTCCTCAAAACCAAACGTTTGAGGTTTGACCCAGAGACTGCGTCAGCTGCCAAAGCCTCTGTTTTGCGACCATTATCCATGGAGATGTGAGGCGAGATTTGTTTGCTCGGCCTGGCCCAGTGAGGCGATATCCAAAATGTTGAAGGACTTGGGAGTCATGCCGTTTGACTCATTTGGTCAGGGATCGCATGTTATTCATCGTAAGCGAATAACGTCCAAACAAGCTTCTCCTTGTGACACATTCCAGTAAGGACCAGACCTCAGGTAGGCGGTCAGGAGGCGGAGCCTCTTTGTGTC
>JAAZQE010000729.1:0-15187 GCA_013620735.1 Clavariopsis aquatica
CCACTCACCTGTCTAACAATGCCAGTGGGATCAATCAAGAACAGGCCACGCAGCGCAATACCCTCTTCCTCAATCAGCACGCCATAGTCCTTGCTGAGACTGTGGTTCTTGTCGCTCAACAGCGGGATGCTGATCTTGCCCAGGCCGCCGTCCCTCCGGCTCGCGTTGGTCCAAGCCAGCAGGCTGTACTCGCTGTCGGTGCTCGCGAAGACGACGCTGGCGCCGCGCGCGGCAAAGTCGGAGGCGCGCTCGCTGAAGGCGATGATCTCGGTCGGGCACACAAAGGTCCAGGCCATGGGCACGAAGCCGAGGACGAGCCATTGCTTGGTGGACGTGTAGGCCGTCAGACTGAGCTCTGCGGAGCGGCAGGCGCTGGTTAGCGACGTGTATGGCGAGGGACGGGGAGAGCAGCGGATGGTGCGCGTGCAGCGGCGTACCTTCAAAAGCACCATCGACGACGGCGGTGCCTGAGAAGTGGGGGGCGGGCTTCTGGACCCGCACCTTGGGCGTGTATGCTGCCATGTCGATTGCTACGGGCGGATGGGCAGAGGCTAGATGCGGCTGATGGGAGAGCGTGGTGTGGTCCGAGTCGATGGCAGTGTGTGTGTCGAAGGGCGCGGCGATGGAGGGCGGAGGGCTGGCGATGGCGAGGGTTTAAAGCTGCATGCACAATGGGCCAAACGGGAGGGACGGACAAGCTGTTTATGAAGGAAATCAGCAGATAATTTGTGACAGATATCGAAGCATGCATCCGCTTGGGGTTTAGCCGCCGAGTCGGTCTCCACCTCGTCGTCGTGCGGGCGTTGAGAAAGGCGCCGACAGAGGCCAAAGCCGGCAGAGCGACCCCAGGCCCCAGCCATGTCCAAGGCCAGGCCGCTCGCGAAAGGGGCCGCCCTCGCCGCGGCGGTGAGCGGTGAGCAGCGACGTCGAGGCTGGCCGGCTTACGGAGGGTGGTCTCATATCGAACGTCCAGCGGTTCATCTGGGGAGGCTCTCGGGGCTAGCGCACGGGTCCTGTGCACGGGAGAGCTCGGCGCCCGTGATTGGCCGGCGCCGGGTCACGGGATCTGGCGCAGGTGCATACACACTACCGGTAGTCGTCAACACAGTCACTTCTTCTCCGTCTACCGCATGCTACACAGGGGTCTATATACAGTACAGCAAGTACAGCAAGTACAGGGCAACGACGCAGCGCGCCTACTCCGATATCCGCCACGCCCGCATCGGCAGCGCCTGGATCTTCATCACCGCCGGCTTGATGAAGCCCACAAACGTCACGACGCCGATGATGATGCAGATCACGTTCATCACGTAGTAGCCGTCCGTCGTGACGCTGCACACCCCGCCGCCGTCCCGACACCGGTGCTTGTCGTCCTCGAGGACGCAGGAAAAGGCCTGCGTGACCAGAGGCCCCTTGAGCAGGCCGGCCTTGGGCCGCGTCGAGGGAGGCACGCACGTCGCCACCGTGAACATGTCGACGAACATGAGCACGAAATAGCGCGGGAACGTGCCGCCGAGATTCGACACGCTGACTGATGGTTAGCAAGCCGCTGGCAGGCGCGCAGTGGGGCAAACTTACGTAGCAAGAAGCGTCATGTACGTCCCTCCGATAACCGGGTCCGAAATCTTTGCGTGGAAGGCCGAGACCGCCACAAACATGACTGTGTTCATAAACGTCGACATGACATGCTCACAAATAACCATGAGAAGATAGAGCGTGGTCGTGCCGCCGGGTGGGAAGGACCAGACCACCGCCTGTGCAAAGCCCGCTGCCGCAAGTCGGCCGACAAAGGCCCAGCACCAAATGTGCATTGGCGGGTACGTCTGACACCACTTCCCGATATAGTACCCCAGGAAGATTTCAATGGGAAAGTCAATGAGGATCGTCAACGCAAGATCTTCCTGGCTGAAGCCCTTGTCGAGGAGCTTCAAGCTGGTGACTCCGTCGTTGGCCTGGAATCCGATCTTGGCGATGAGATGGATCACGATGAAGGATTGGATGTTCTTCAGCTTGAGAATGCCCCACATGGTCTTGTACACATCCATGATGCCATCCGTGTTCCTGGTTCGCTCTTCCTTCTTCATCACGGCCAGCCCGAAGGTGACCAACAGATATGCCCAGCCCCAGAACTTGAGATAGCCGTCTAATGTCATCAGCCCCGTGTCCTGGGGGGCATTGATCGGTCGGAACCACTTATTCGCAAAGTCCTTGGAGTTAAAGGCTAGGAACACGGTGTAGGACAGGAATTGGCCGCCTGTCAGTCCAACCGTTTGTGCCGTAGATGCAAACGAAAGGTTCTCCTCAGACAGAAGGGTCAATGCCCAGCCTGGTAAGCAATTAGCAATCGATCCAGAATGCAATTGCGGAATCATGAGTCTCACCATCCACCGCAATATCCTGTGTAGCACACAAAAAGACCAACGCAAACCACCACCATGTGAAGCTCCACATCCCCGCGCCACCCTTCTCCCCTGCAGCACTCATCATCTCGTTCACACTCGATCCAAGCCATATCATTGCGAATCCCGAGATCGTCTGAATGGGCAGAATCCAACTCTTCCTACGACCCAATTTGGGCGTCCATACTGCGTCGACGATGGGACTCCAGAACAGCTTCAGCGAATACGGATAGGCCGCGAGCGAAAACACGCCAATGGCGGAATACGAAACCACACTCTTTAGCAAGAACGGTACTGATCCAGTTGCCAGTCCCATGGGTATACCTTGCAGAAAATATAGCAAGACTAATAGTAGAAAGTTACGCTGGTCCTTTTTGGACAGCTCGAAGAAGCCCTTCGACGACCCTTCCTCGGTTCCTAGTGCGGGAATATGATCATCGAGGTTGAAGCTTGACCGCCCCATCAGGGACGCTGCGTGACTCTCCGGAGAAGAGCTGTCAACAGACGCATGTTTGCGCCTCTGCTCTAACCCAATCATTGTGCTCGTCGAGTTGGCATTCCCGTTCTCGTCTCGCAGCGAGTCTGTCGAGCTCTGGGGAATCACCGATTTGCGATTCGATTTCTTAGGCGCCCGTTTGCTCATTGGGGGTTCTGCGTCGTACGCGAAGTCGAAGTTGGAGTCGGAGTCGTCGGTATGAAGGAGGTGCGCGTTTTCCAGATCAGCAGACGAGGACTGCGCGTAGAAATGTAGTGGGGCAGGCCGTCGTTTGCGCTGAGGCGTGAGGTCTTGGAGTTCGACGTTGCTGGAAGAATGATGGTGAGGGTGGTTCTGGTGCTGATTGCGATCGGGATGCCGGTGCGTGTCGTCAATACTTGAAGGAAACGAACGAGTGTGCGAAGGAAATAGGTCGCCTGTTGGGGTAGGCATCCATGTGGGTGGGCAGCAAATAGGCGTCGTTCCGGAGGATGAACGTGTCTACTTTGCTAGTGCCGGTAAACGATGGATGTGCCGTTTGACTCCTGGAACGTGGCCTATGAGTGTGGCTCAGGTGGCGGCAATGATTAGCTCAGGCCTAGCGGCTGTTCTTTGAAAAGCGTTTCAGATCCATTTATCCAACTTCGCTTAGGTGGAACAATTCGACATTCACAGTGCGTGTATTGACCTGAGCGTACCACTCACTGTTCGTCCCAGATGCAAGTTGTTTGCAATCATTCTGCCAAGATTGTCACGTGGAAGCGCGATCAGGCCTTTCCTCTTCAGGGAGGGTCGCGAACCCAAACCCCAAACATCAACAGAACACTCCATCTCGACACAGCAATACAATTCACCCACCACCACCATCGTCGCCGCCGCCACCGCCACCGCCATGGCGACGATAGAAGCCCTGGACAACGAAATAAGCGAAATCCGCGCCCGCATCTCTAGTGTTCAAGCCCATCGCGCAAACCTCACATCAATCCTCCTATCACAACCCCACCTCTCAACGATAATCTCCCAAAGTCGCGTCGCCGACAAAGGCCAACGTGCGCTAGCCACCAAATACATCCAATCCCAGCAATTCCGCCACACAGTGAACTTGTACCGCGCATGTGCTGGTGTCACAGCATACAAAGTGCAAGACCCAGACCCAAATGCCGTAGACAATGGAAACATTCTTGGAGTCCGCATCGATGTTGCCATCCGCGGCCGCTTCATCGAGACATATCATGTACTCTTCAACCGACCAAGTGCACGGCATGGACATATGCTAAAGATACACAAACACACCACCCCATCTTGCATACCTCTACAGGCATTGCGGAATAAGTGGCTGCCAGCAACAGAGAAGGATGCAAGTCAAATGTTGGAGCAAAAATTGGTGAAGTTTGGGAAGGGGTTGAGGAAAGAGTTGGTGGCGTGGCATTTGAGGACTGAAGCTGTGAAGCGGTTGAGATTAGACGCTGGACTAGGTGAAGAGCACACACGAGTAGATGAACCAGCCATTGGAAAGGTTCTAAATGCATTTGTCAGCGATGATGACGATGACGATGACGATGACGATGAAGAGGATGACCATGTTGTTCAGGGACAACGTCGTGATACTCCTGTGAAGATCACGGAGATTGATGTTGACATGGGTGTAAGGGAGATTGGAATTTCATGGTCAAACGGGCAGACTGGACTGTTCAGTGTAACAAAAGATGGTAGAATCGACAAAGCGGTTGTTATGACGGCGGATGGCATGCGTGTCTCGGGGCTGGGGAGGACGGCTCTTGGGCGAGTGGAGAATTTGGTTCAGAGGCTTACTGCGTAGATATTGTTCAAGCTCTATGCCTGCCTACGATAGTGGTTCTCTGAATAGGAAAACGGCCTGACAAATAAACACTCGCAGCCTTGAATATCAATTCTAAGCAGCGTTGTTCAAGATGAGTGAATGATATGGGCTAGAGGTCAGATTAAGATGTAGAACCTTGTGATACCCAATAGACTTTCAAAGAACTTTTCTTGCAAATGGTTATGTATTTCGTATTTCATTCAAAGCCGGTCGACTTTGACCTCTTCTTCTTCTTGCTACTTCCAACGCTCAGTTTAAGCAAGCCACCTCTGGGATCCTTTCCGCTCTACCTTCTCTCTTCGCATCCCATCCACCAAAAACTTCAACGCCACCCCAAGGGTAGGCACTGCAACCACAAGTGCTAAAACAGTGACGATAACATCTGTCCTACTCATCCCCATTGATCCTCCCTTACTAGTACTTAGTGGTGCAGATGTCGAGCTCGGAATAGGGCTTGCATCCGTCGGAGCCACAACCAACGCATTTACCACACTCCCCACATCTAATGTCCTAGTCAGCGCCGCGCAGGCAGAAATACTACTCCTGCCCTCGCAAAACTCCCAAGCTCTTAAAACGGCAACACTCCTTTGCAGTGCTGCGGCTTTGGTCTGTAATGATGCGGCCTCGGCGGCTTGGGTGCTAAGTACGTTGAGTTTGCTGGCTAGCGAGGCTTGGGCAGAGTCGGCGTTCTTATTGCTGTCTGCACTCGCTTTATACGATAGAGGGGCCCAGATGCCAAACATGAGAGCGAGGGAGACGCTCAGCACTTTGATAAGCCAGTCTAGGTTACGTTCTGCTGAAGAGCCAGGACGGAGCCATTTTTTTGCGGAGGACTTGTCTTCTGACGACGGAGCTGAGATGGGTGGATTGTGGGTGATTTTGCTGGCAGACAATGGAACAGGTGGAGATGGTGTAGCTGATAATATTGAATTCGATAGTGAAGATGGGTGATTTTGATTTGTTGGAGTGCTGCTGCTCAAGGCCGCCGAAGGTTGGGCGTTGGGATCGCTGCTCATTGCTGGCAAGTGTGAATTCAGCTATATCTAAATACGACTCTAACGTGCTGGCTTTTGTGCATGAACAAAGACATTCAGAACGAGTGGGGATTGTTATGGGATCTAGACGTTCTTTCGAAGCACCGGGCGAGCTGTAGCACTTGTTACTTCTATTCTCATCTTGCACAGCCCCAGCGATTGACATGACTGTAGTCTAGCATTTGTAAGGTGGATGGATCCTTGTCGGCGATCAAATGGCTGGTTGGTTCGAGGCCCACTGTTCAGTATTGTGGCGCTCACCTTCAGCCCCCGTCTACTTGCTTTTGTTCTTCCCATCCTGAAGCTAGTTTTCGTTTGTTGTTTGAGAACCTTTCCAGAAGATTATATAGCATTTGGTGGGTATTAGTCTCGATATTGCATTCAGTTCCTCAACCTAGAATGAATAGTATAGCACACCTAATTTTGTTAAACGCTAGAATTACTGCTGTGCGAATTTCGTTTAAAATAACAAACAGCAAAATAACTGCTATTGCGAATCGAAAAAGCTCAAGGGGGGGCATTTCCCGTAGTCTGAGTGCTTGGTAAGAACTAAAACTAAACTAAGTCAAGTACCTCACCTTGCTATGAACTCGGAATCTTTATCATTTACTTCCATGCTCAACAACGAGAATTTGGTTCTTCGGGCATAACGATTATCCAAAGTACGGATCACAAAAATCTTCCATTATCAAGGGGACAGGATTCTGTGACCAAAGACTTGGTCCTGGATGCCCGATTTTCCCAACACACAACGTACAATCTTCTGGTGTACTTCATTTAATTGTAGTTGAGTAAAGCCGTTGCACTAATTTAATCGCATCAGTTTGACCATTCTCTTCTAAAAATCCAATTGCCCTCCAGAATTATGCCTCATCGTTAGATCGACAATGGGTCCCGTGGGCCATGAGAGCGTGAGCATCATATAAATCTTGAATCTTTCCATGCTCTGCTGCCCGCTCTAGTCCTATCAACCCTCAAGATTGGATAGGCAATGAATTTATCACAGCACGCCTTGCCAAAATTAGAGCGGCAATTTGATAGTATCCTTTCAATGGTGCTAATGGAAAGGTAATACCATCGCTAGAAACAGGAGGGGATTCGTTTCAATCCACGAATTCAAGATGTATTAGCCGATATCCTCGACAACTTGTACAGTAGTCAGTAATTAAGCCTCAAATCTACTTTGCCCAAATCTGACATGCAGCCGAAATCCGATTTTTGTCAGACTCGCGAATCAAAGTTGATTCAGTAGGGTTACACTGCTGCAGCTGCATACATGAGATGGCCAATTCCCCTCAATTGTGCCTCGTGACCTCAATCTAAGTTCGCTGTAGCCCCGAATCTGACCCTCCGCCTTGGGTACTTCTCGGCCTCGAGAGGCTATGCTTCCAAAATTTGATAATTTTGTTTGGGAACAGGACGAGGCTGGGGACCAGGACGAGGCCGAAATCTCAAAATGTCTGGCCGAAATCTGGAGTGGTTTCATATATCTTTCAGAGGAGTGGACATTGATTGAAAAAAAAAAGATTCCTTAAAAGTCTCGTTTTCGCTAAATCAAATTCTAGTGCACCCACGGGCCCTTGTATCATCCCCGTCTTCATCATATCGTCGTTTTGCAGCCTTTCCTAGATTCAAGATGGGGAGCTGGTCCCGAGAAGCAATCATCGCCCTCATCACCCTCTTAGCGACCTGTGTTCCCATAGCGGCGCTATTGTTGGGACTAATTATTCGGAGAAAAAGAACCCAAGCTTCCCAAAGTATGACTCCCCTTCCCTTTATTTCTCCTCTTAGTCATATATTCACACATTGTAGATTGCCATGATATCGAGTCCCTGATGGTTTTTGCACATCTGTCACATGGCACCCACAATCGAAATATTAACTGTGTCTATCTCATCTCTAGGAGGTCTGAGTTTGGCGCTACTTTCCTTGTGGGTTGAAACAGGGGAGTTGCAGAGGATTTGAGACATGTCTCCCTAAAGTGACAATTGCACAATAACAAACGTTGCGAAAAGTGATGGATACTACTTGACATAGATAAAGGCGACTATATGAAATAAAAGCGGATTCATCATGGGTCATGGAAATTGGAAACTTACACAAGCACGGCGGCCACAAAGATAGTATTTTGATAGACGTGAAATCGATGGAATCAAGTCTCGATCGCCATTTCTCCCATGTCCCACATATACCAAATCAATTGGAGACCGCCTCCTGAACAACAGATCTTCCAGCTTTGGTACAGGCAGAGGCATACAAGCTGTGTGCCATAGCTACTGCAGCAGATCTTTCGGCAGCTTGTGCAAGCTTCACTGCCCTTTTATACTGCTTTCCGTCTTCTGCGAGGATATCTGCGCCGTTTTGGACAAGGAATTCCATCATTGCAATCCGGCCATGCATACTCGCCCCTTCAAACGCCGTCATTCCACAGAAAATACTGGGCGCCGCGTTAATATCTGCTCCAGCTGAAAGTAGAAAAGCTACAATTCCAGCATGCCCACCTGCAGCAGCAAGTTGCAGAGCTGTCCCACCCTTGCTAGCAGCGGGAGGCTCGTTGGGACTGGCGCCTTGCGTGAGCAAGAACTGCAAAATATCCATGGCCCCTAATTCAGCAGCACACTGGAGGGGAGTTCGCAGAATGCCTGCTTTGGTGGGTTGATCGATCCTCGCACCAAGTTTAACCATCTCTTGTACTTTCAGCAAGTTTCGTGTAGCTATGGCCTTTTGTAAGGCAGTGTATTGGTGGTAATGCCCCAACTGGTGATAATATCCTCCTATCTCAACGACTTCGTTTAAATTTGCACCGCTGGCCACAATCAACCTAACCATTTCCAAACTCTTGGTGCTATTGCTATGAATCGCCCGACCTAAAGGGCTCACTTTTCTGTTTTCATATCTTTCAAGCGCAATGTAATAACCCCCAAGTTTACTACTACATCCGTGTCTCAAGAGTTCTGATAGCATATCTAAGTCCTCTCGTTCGACTGCTGCATCCAAAGCTGCGGCCCCGACAGTACATTTCAGAGAAGGATATCGTTGTTTAATAGCATAGAAAATAGTCCCAAGTAGCTGGAAATCTCGATTGACTGAGGCTTGGAGTATTGCTCTGTTGTCCAATGGATCCGCACCACGAATTAGCAGGTCGTGGGCAATTTCCATGTCTCTCATATATATGGCAGCAAAAAGAGGAGTAGCTGTATCTTCTATCCGTTTGGCGCACGGAAAGGAAATTGGCACACCACAGTCGAGTAAAAAGTTCGTTATCGGGCGGTTTCCGGCAAGTATAGCAGTAGTTATTAATGGCCATTCACCGTCCAGGTCCGGCGTTAGAGTTTTTGGTCTTCTGTCTGTGACACCTGCCACAAACGCGTCATCCACTCGCCAAGATAGATGTAGTGTACATCCGGCTGACACTAGATCTTGAACAATACCTAAATCTCCCGATACAACGGCTAGGTGGATAATAAAATGATCCAATTGAATCAGGGGAATCATATCCATAAATAAATATATGAGATCAACATTGTGGAAAGAAATTGCGTGATACATGGCAGAGATATCCGGTTGTATGCCTGCTTGAACGAGCTTGTGGACCATGTGCTCATTCCTGCCTGAGATCGCAGTTGAAATAACCATCTCAAATCTCAATTCACCCCATACACCTTGTTCCAAATGGGGTAAAAATGTGTCTAAAATCTCATCGTTACCAAATTTGCATGCTGCTAAAATGACTAATTCGAAAGTCTCTTTAGAATAAGTGGCATTTATGTTCGAGAGGAAGCCCCTGTGCCTAAAAGACTCTAACGCGATATGATGATTCTCTCGTACAGCCTCCACAATAGGCGAGAGCAGGCGGTCGTAGCCTCTATTGTTTAGTTCAAATCGGCGAATCTTTTTAGACTGGTCGACTGGGTCGACTGGATTGACGCCAAGGTCAAGCAACCGCTCAAAAGCTTTCATGTTTCGGCCTTTGATAGCGTTGGAAAGGCAGCCTGGAGTAGGGATTGCACCTGATAATAGAAGTGATTCAAAGGCGCCCTGGTTGCAATTAAATGCAGCATTGGAAAGACTACATGACAATATGCTTTTGAAGGCAATTGTCTCTCGAAATTCGGCGGGCCAAGGCCTATCTAGGATAGAGATGACGATAGGGTTCATAATCTCTTCTTCTGGTCTGGTAACGATATCAGGCAGAAACCCCTGCAGAATAAACGGTTTGTATGGTCCGGGGATTCCTCGAACTAGAGTCTCAATGATTACAGGATCCCGAAATAGAAGCAAGTTGCTACATTCATTTTCGGAAAAGGTTACCCCATTTTGGAGGAGTGATTTCAGAATCTCGATGGATTTTGCAGACACAGTACCATATATGTTTTCACTTCGAAAGTAATCTATCAATGAAAATTGCCTGCTTGAATTTCGAAGGCCCTCTTTATGGGAATTCAGAAATGGAGGGACTTTGACATAGTGTTGTGATATAGAGCGCTCGAGAATAGTCCTTACTGCTGCAGGTACTTTTTTTTTATTACCAATATATAAAAGCTTGGATTTAAGAGCTTCTGCATGTGGTATTGGAATTGAATCGAAGAATTTGCGCAGGATCTGTGGAGGAAGCGAGAGAAAGAGCTGAACCATTCGTGCATGGAACATATTTAGAATATTTCCTGGCTTTAATAGATGATTAATCGAAATGAGATTATTGGTCAATGTGAAAATCGTAAGATAAACGAGCTGGATATCGAGGGTTTGTGTTCGCAGAAGGTGATATGTATCAGGCGGACATAACGACTGGAGGAAGAGGTGGGGGGTGTCGATTGGAATCCGCAATTCTTCAATTATGCCGCGAACCAGTTGAAAAAAATTGGCATCCAGTCGTTTAAGGAGCGAAAAAGTGCCATCATTCTGAGCCTCGTCGTCTTGATAATACAGCCGAAAGCCGACGGGGGCGTCGAGCTCAAGGTTCGGTGGGCTGACAAGAAAAGAATGATCTACCAACGGCTCGTAGAAAAAGTCGAAGGTGTAAACAGGGTCTACTGGTGATATAGGCTGGAACCATGTGTGCTGGGCGGTAGAGAAGGCATCAAATCCCCTGACGTCTTGGACCACAGACAAAGCATTTTCGGCCAGTGGTGTGAAGTCGATGGTTCGAACGGGTGGCGTGAGGAGCTGGCTCTGACTGAACATATCCATGACTCCTCGTTCTTGATTGGGTTGGGGTGTTGTGTTGCGAGAAAGCCTCAGTGCAATAGATGCACTTGGCAGGGTTGGGGTCTGGATAGTGATCGAGTCCGATAAGAGCAAGCTGCCACCTAAGCTCCTCGCATTAGCAACTAGCCGCAATAAACATTTGAACATACCATACTTTGGGATATGGACGAAGGTGATGTACAGAACCGATGTCTGGTTCTCTCCTTTCGGATTTTTTCATTCTTCAATTGTGAGCCACAAAAATATACCTCTGAAAATTTGCCTTCGCGTTCTCTTGTAGTAAGGATATGATCAATTATTCGCCATTCATCTTTGGTAGCATACTTTCGGAATGCCCATTTCTTCATTTGGGTCCAATATTGTGCCTTGCTTCGCTTTCGTTAACATTTCCCCACAACCCCTTCTGTCTTGAAGAGTTACTCACGTTGCAAAAAATTTGTGATCCCTTTCCATGGTATGGATAACGCCATCTCTACCCTCAAGATCTCTGCCTTCCTCGATGAATAGGGTCCGGATGGTAGATTTGTGTCTCTCCCATAGCTCACTGGGTATCCTGCACCGCCGCTTTTGATTGTTCATATCGTTTGGATAGTTGGAGGCGTGCTGTGCAAAAATGTAAGGTCAAAAGAGTAAGATATATAATGCTGAGTGAGTGGAGAGAGACACTACGGGAACACCTTGGAGTGAGCCAGTTTATAGGGAACGAGGCTGAAGACCGGTGAGGTCCAAAATCTGTTCCACCCTTTCCCAAATCTGTTTTCATTGTACAACCAATTAGAAAGGGTCGTGAATATGCATTGCCGCCACATATGTACGCCTCCGACATGCAACTTGGTGATGCATCCAATCACGCTAAATGCCAGATTTGGGGAAAGAAGGTTAGGCAGTGGCGTACATAATACCGGTATGTCTAACGAGCACCAATCATGTGTGCGCATGTCACGTGCATTTCCGCTGACTAACTTCTAATGCTGCAGGTCTCTTTCAATCGGGTATTCTCGTCAAGTCTTGAGTGCTAATCTAACAAGATATAACTTACTGAGGTGGGGGCGTAGCATGCAACATATATATATATATTTATTGGTTCGCCTCTATCCTTTCTCATATTTGCCATTTTCTACCGAGTAAATCATATTGTTACAATAAGATGTGGAATCAGGTAAACTATCATTAAACATTGACTCTCATCACATATCTAATACCGTGACTACTACCGTGACTATCTCGTCTCGTTTCTCGTCTAATATTGACCCTTCTTCCCCCTCGCCAACCCCAAGCACTCAGCCATGCCAAAGAAAATATCAATACTGCTGTACACGCCCCCAAACACCTCCTGGCATGGCCCCATTGCGAAAACGGGCACATCGGTCAAAGAATGCACGCCCTGGTCATCGCCAACTGGCAGTGTCCCGTCCAACTTAATCCCACCGGCACCATCCTTGGGGTTAGCAACGTACTCGGTCTTGGTGTCATCGGTAGCTGTGGCTGGCACGCGCGGCCCATCCTTGTGCACACTCCAGTTCTCCCGACGGTCTGGGTCTGCCATTAAGCCCTGGAAGAGGGTGTACCGTGGCGACCAGTTGGACGGGAAGTTGGAGTCGGTATAGGTTAAATTGCCGGTATTTATGTACTGGCTGAGACCGGAATTCTGGTATGTGCCAATGGCGTCGCGCTTCTTGCGGTCGACGTTCTGTGCAGCAAGGTACGTCGTGTCCACTGACCCCATCACGTCAAAGCCGTGCCCATGGTCGGCTGTTACGAGAACGAGGGTTTCCTTGAGCACATTCAAATCTTTGAGCTTCGCAATGGTCGCCTTGATGGTGTCGTCGAGCTCGAGGAGTTCGCCGAGCGCGCGGTCGTAGTCGAGAACGTGCATCATCTTGTCGATTGAGGCGGCTTCGGACATGAGGAAGAAGCCCTTATTGCCAGAACGCTTGTGCAGAATGTCCACAGCCTTGAGCGTCATTTCCTTGAGGCCGGGCTGGTCGAGCGCTGCCGTCTTGTCGCCCGAGGGAGACAGTGACTGGTTCAAGTTGGCCTTGTACACATTGCGGTCAAGCCACTTGGCCATATTGGACACAGTGAAGATGCCGAGGGCCTTGTCAGTGGTCTTGGCCGTCGCAAGGGAGGTCTTATTCCAGTGGACATTGTATCCCTTCTTCTGGAACTCTGCATACCAGTCCTTGTTCTGGTATGTCTTGCCTCCAAGGGCAGGCGAGTAGAACTGCTCAGCTCCTCCGCCAAAAAGGACATCGGGACCGGTCCAGTTGGTCCAGGTGTAGTTTGTAATGCCATGCAAGAAAGAGTCAATAACGGCACCGTACTGGCTGCGATCGCGGGTGTGAGCCGTCAGGGCGGCGGGGGTCGCGTCAGCGACAAAGGCAGTCGACACAATACCAACAGAGCCGCCAGTGAGACGGTGAAACAGCTCGGCTATGGTCTCGACTTTGGGGTCGTCAAAGGGGTCCTTGCTGGAGTCGGCATAGACGCCGAGGCAGTTCACAGTGCTCTTGTGACCCGTGTACAATGCAGTGGCCGAGTTTGCGGAATCGGTGATGAAAGAGTCGATGGAGTGGGTCATTTGGTGGCCTAACACGGGGAACTTGTCCATTTGCATCTTGGACTGGTACTTTCCGTTGATGGTCTTGTGCCCGATGAGTCGCGCGGCAGTGATCATGTTGGTGGTCATGCCGTCGCCGATGAACAGCACCACGTTCTTGGTCTTGCGGACCGTCTCCAAGTCGCGAACGAGCCAGTTTGCTATGGTGGTGTTGCCATTGTTGTAGGTGAGAGTGGCCGTGTATTCTAGGGGACTGTTAGTGCTGCGTCGCTAGTGTAGGCCGTGGAAATGGTACCTCCAGCCTCATACAACGCTACCCGTCGGTACGCCTTGGCAGTGACGTTTACAAGAGAGGGCTTCTTCGCATCTCTGGCGAACAAATCTACACGATTCCGTCAGCAGTGCACTTTTGGTTCAAAGTGGCATGCTAACCGCATTGGACGGCCTACCTTCATACCAGGTGAAATTCCACCTCTCGAGCTTCGGCTCGGCGACATCAAAGAACTTTGCAGCAGCCTCGCCCTTGCCGCCCTTCTTCGCGATGGAGAAGGTAAACTTCTCGTCGGGCATTAGGCCATTGGCCTCGGACCCATTGACGGGCGCGTGGACTTCGAGACGGATGTCGAAGAACTGGCCGGCGAGGAAATCGGCCCTGGTGCGCCAAATTAGCACGCAAAACTCCTCGCGAGCTGCACAGGGAGGGGGGCAGTGGCCTACTGGTCTGGAGGGAACACGCATCCTGGCGCTTCATTAGCATGCCGTGGCCGAGTTGGAAGTGTAGTGGGAGCTATTTCTCACCTAGCTTCGGACACGTGCCGAGCCTCTGGAACGTCTGCGCCGACGCGACACCCAGCAGCAGAGCTGCAGCAAGACCAACTGCGCTTGTGGCCTTCATGGCGAATGTGGTGAGAGGGTGGGGAGAGCGAAGAATCCCAGCGCGGCGACACAGAAGGCCTGGGGGAGCTGGCCTGCGCAACCTTTTATAAGCTCCCAGGGAGGGACCTGCATATGCGATCCAGCAACCAGCATGCAGGCTGCATTCAAGCTATCCCGGGGGCAGCTCCAGCCCACACAGGCCAGACAGGCCAGACAGACCAGGCAGGCCATGCAGGCCATGGATTCCACGGGCGCAATCGTGCCGTGCAATTGGTGAAGGACATCCCCCAAGGGCCCCTCGTGCGGCATCCCAGCGCTATCACTGCTTGCCTGGCCGCGCTCCGGCGACCCGGTATGGCTGTTCTGGTGTGCCGCGAGCTGCGCTGCCGTCGTCGGTCATGGCCATCGAGCTTCCTCTTCCAGCCTCGTGGCCGCACGAGCCTTCAGTGCATACAGCCTGTGTACCGGGGCTTGGCGGAACGTGTAAACAGCCCGAGGCGTGATTGGCTGCCGTACTGCGTGCCCAGGCGCATCCTTGGCCTCCGCAACCGCGTGCTTGGCGCGTCCTCCAGGAGGAGCCCGTCGGCGTGGCCGTGGGGACGAGCGAGCGTGCAGACACCGGTACAGGCACAGGTACATGCACTCAATCGCTGCCTGGCTCCCCACTACCGGTACGCTTGCAGCCGTGCAACCATGCTCAAGTCGGCGACGCTGAAGCTCACGTAGGCTGCTGCAACTGCGGCTTCGTGTGCGCCTTCGTGTGCGCCTTCGTGATGCCGAGGCTGTGCCCAATCC
>JAAZQE010000073.1:0-61147 GCA_013620735.1 Clavariopsis aquatica
AAATAAGAGTCAGGATTTTGGTGCATGCGGTTGGGAGAGACTTTGGGGTGTGGGGTACGGAGGCGGGGCAGAAGGTTTGTTTTGGGATGAGTCTGAGGATGCGCCGTCTGGATTGCGGTGGTGGGCGAGTGTTGCGGGCATTATTGAGAAAGCATGGTCGGTCTAGAGGATCAATGAGACCAGAGTCGCAAAAATCTGGCCTGAATTCTCAGGATCCAACTGCATCGCTTCGTCTCAGCTCCAACATCCCAGTCCCATGCCCTATCCTTATCATATCTATATCCATATTTGTTTTTTCCACGTATACATGTCCAACAGCCCGAACCCCAAGAGCCATATCGGTCTTCCAGGAACCACCCCGATACTGACTCGTGTCTGGACCCTGAAGGTCCAAGGAACGAATGCCGCAATGGCGATGGCCGTTGTCTTGCATTGAAGCGCGCAAGGGCAGCGCTGCATTCCCACAGCGGCCCTCTCCCTGCTCTCATGCAACTCTGGCTGCTCACAGGTGCGAGAGGGAAATTGCGATGGGGTATGGTGCAGCCAAGAGACACGTCGAGCTGACAGGTTGGGATACCGTGGCGGCAGAAAAGTGCTCTTGGAGGAGGATCCCTCACGCCGCCCAAGGACTACCGGTGTGGGAACACCTGGTATCTACGCACAATCGAGAAAGGCTCGGGATACGCACTACTTCTGCAGCAGGATTTGCAGATAATGACGCCGAGCAACCGTGAAGTGAGGCATGATGATGAGAAAGAGAAAAACTCGGTGCTGATCGGTGGCGAGCGTCGTGAGTTGGCAAAATCATGGTCTCATCATAGTTCTCGGCAGCTCCTCCCTCGCTTCCTCGTCTCTCCTTTCCTCTTCTCTCCGCAGAGTTCCGGATGCGAGTATTTTGAGAGGTTGTACACGTGGATGGCGTTGCGTCTCGCGATGGGTCTTGTGAGAGTGGTCGTCTGGGTTGTGTGCAGTTGGGTTGCAACCACAATCTCAAACCTCCACACCATGGAAGCCATCGCAGGTTGCCAGACTGCATTGCCACTAGTCCAAGTCCTAAAGCAGATCTTTTTTTGGTTAGTTTTGGTCTTCTTGTAGCAATAGGATTGAGGTTGAGCATGTTGGGTACCATGACATGACCTTCAGCCTGACTGACGAGCCCCACCACTCACCACCAGATCCGCATTGTCGGATTCTGACAACAGAATCGGAACTCCAGTAAATAGTCGCACGTTGCCTTCGTCATCTCACTCGACACCAACAAGGCGAAAAAGGAAAAACACCGGCGATCAGTGACAACTGGCAGTTCACGGCCCTTTTTGCATCGCTACCGACTCGTTCTTCTGGGACGTTCCTGGTGGAGGAGCTGCGCGCATGCCCGACATTGAACCTGAGAGCCCCGCTCTCAACGTAAAAATACCGGTCGATGGCCCGTTTCGCCAGAATGCGTGCTAGGACGAGGGTACAATGGCGTTTGATCGATTTGCGTCTTGACCGACTTCTTGTTGCCGGTCTATAGGGCCGCTGCATGCAATTGCGGGCATTCGGCATTGCAGCCTCACCGGTGAAGAAAGTGGTGAGCAAATTGGGTAACGAGCGGCCCGCTAATCACCATCTGTTACAGTGGTGGCGCCGCATCTCAATCTCCATTTCCATTTCCATTTCCATCATTAACTGGCCTCAAAATGAAAAGTCTCGGCCCCTTGTGCGCAATCCCCACCGGCTTTCCACGGTGCACAATTGAGTGCTGATATTGGCCCAATGGATCGGCATTGACCCTGGAACTCCGGACTCCTTCAGCCTGTGGAGCCGGTTTCTGGAGAGACGCGCAGGTCGCAGGTCGAAGGTCGCAGGGCTGTGCTAGTTTTGCTTTTCGGCAGAAAAAGTGCTTGGGATTGGACGGCGTGGCGACGGCGAGTGTTTGGTGTTTTGGCGTGAAGATCCCGGAAGCGAGGCTGTGAACTTGGCGCGAAGCCACTTGGCACGTGAGGAGCAAGTACACTTGTTCGATGGACCCGCCACAATGAATAGGTGCACAGGGCTGAAGTTTGAAATTACTACACGAGGGCTTTGTTCATTTGATGCCGTGCCAATATTCAGCCGCTCAGCACTCGGGGCTGCCGAAAGAATTTTATTGACGCGTACGTGAACGGTGAGTGAATTACTTGGGGGTCGTAGCTGTAGCACGTGACTATGGAAGTCAAACCGCAGCCCTATCCAAGAATAGCCCACGCAGCATGTCAAAGCGCGACGAGTTCAAACCACTCTGCGCCACATCCATGCATGTTTCAACTCCCAGTGAGGCCAAGCACCAGCTCCAACCCCTCCCAATCATCGACCGCTTTTCTGCCAGAATGGACAAAAGGCAACGCGTCAGTGGATTGTCAGTGGATGGCGGGTAAGGAGAAAAAGTGATTTGGCGCGATAATTTTGGACTTGAGCTTGACGCTACCGGTTGCGAAGCAGGAATACACACACAACCGTTTTATGGGCCCCACAGCCTGGTTCGCATGCATCTGCATGCCTGCCTTGCATTGCTCGATCACGCGTGGGAAGTTTTGGCGACGCCAACCTTTAACAACGAGGCGGTGCAAGCGCCCCCAAAATGATCAATTCGTACTTGTCCAGGAGAGATGGCCCCCCAAAAGCCACTGCGTCATCACCTGGCAGTCTTTCAGCTTTTGTGATCTTGGCCCCCAACTTCAAGACTACGGAATCACACCCACCATGCCTATGCCTGTGACTACGGAAACGAACACTTTAGAAACAAGATTGTCCGTTCTTTAGCGCTATGGATGGAACATTCCTCGCCTTGCGCTAGAGACCTAGTGCGACTAATCAGTGAGTGGCTGGGGAAGCAACCAGAAACTGGGGGCCGTGTTGTCGACCGCCACATTCTATTCTTCTCTTGCAGAATGTGCTAAAGGTTACTTGACGCTGGTACATTATTGAGATATGATAACCAAAGCATCCTTCTATCCACGTCCGGATTGACACAACAGCCGCCGATTATGCTGCGCGTTCAGCGAATTGACATGTTCAGTAGCCATCACTGTGAAAATAGATTCCCAGAGTGGCAATTTCAAAATATCACATCACAGTTCCAATAGCTAGAGCGTTAACACATTGTATGGAATCGGTCACCTCCTTCGAAGCCGCGCATGCCAGGGCGCCTCCCTTGCGGCACAGCAGGAGCATCAACTCAGGCCAGGCCTGTGGAGTACATTATCCGTGTGGCACAGCAACGAGAAACGGTTACGAGACGCCCACGGCACAGCAATGTTTGCTTCTAAGCGCTGGATAATCGATGATCTTGTCTCAAGGACTGTTGTTTGTGAATAATAACCACTGCGTTACTTCTATCTGCTATTTCTGGGTCGGATGGTCCGAGTCCGATTCCGGCATCAAGACCTTGGGCATTAACTCTATCTGAATATGCCCAAAGCTCGCCATAGGAATAATCCGAAGAAGAGAGATTAGACGCTGGTCTGAAGTGACACAGCCAATCCGCTTTTATCAATCACCTTCTATATATATATTTTAGAGCCCAGGCTGTGAATGCTTTGAGTTGCTCTTTTATAAATCTAGGGGCTAGAAAGTGTACCAGCGTTAGAAAGACATAGAAAATTGATAGATACCAGCAATAGGCGGAGTAAGTAAATTATATAATGCCATGAGAGCTAGTGTACTTGCCCAACACCTACCAGTTATATTTCCTTTAGAAACTCAATAGAAACAACCAAGAAAGGAACTATCTCAGGCTTCTACTCTCTAGCTAAGGGAAATGATGGCTTTTGTTTTAATGAGCGCTCACTGAGAAGCATAGAGAGAAACCAAAAGGAAATATGATCATCTACTCAGAAACCGTACCCATAAGCAAAGGATCAGCATGAATAAGCCACCCCTATTTCCTAGTGGTTCATGGTGGAATATAAATTAGTAATAAATCAAGAAGAAATGGTGTGTTTATAAAATTACAAGATTAATAGCTCGATACCAAATACTAAATCCCTGCCATCAGCATAGATGCCCAGAGCGAACACCTTGCGTCTACTTCTTGTTGTCTGATAACCTTCACACCCGCATTTCCATCTGATCCCAAAAGCCCAATGTCAAGGTCTTCAGCCCCTTCAAAATATTCCGCCCCTGTACCAATAGCGTTCCACCCTGGTCCTCCAACAGGATCTTTCGCAAATTTTGCCCAAGCACCACGCATATACTTGCTAAGAGCGACCTCCTGAGCCGTTGCATTGGTGGGTTCATATGTTCCAAAGACTATCCATAATTCGGATGCATGAAATACACCGAGGTATGGGTCAGTGAGAAATTGGGTGTTTGGAAACGTTGCGTTGAACTGTTAAATATTAGTATATACTCAATATATGGCATTGGAGGCCTCATGTAAATGAAAAGAAAATGAAAACTTACATAGTATCTCCAGGATGGGATTCCAGCTTCAGCAGTGGCGTTTGCCCAGAGAGCATCACCCTAAAATTTCAATGTCAGCACTTCCTTTCCTTCAATTGACGTCGGAAGATTTAGGAACGTACACAATGAAATGCAAAATCAGTCCCCATCTGCGCAATCGCATCAAATGCCGTTGGGAACTCCCATCCACCAACGGGGTACGCAGCTTCAATCTCAGGAATCCTTTCCGCTGGAACCCCAATGCTGGCCAAATACGCTGTAGTATTTGTTTGTCCAATGACGATAACGCGTGACTCCTGCGCGTTAGTTCCGCTCAGAACTGGAATCTTTGCTATTTTCTTTTCGATTCTAGCACGGGCCATGTTCTCAATCAGTGTCACATTGTCGTGGACTGGGTGAAAGTTGAGCGCCTGCTGTTCGATAATATTTTTCACTGTCAAAGCTGGCGCTTCTTGGATGCATGTGAGGTTGCTCTTCTTAGTGTCTGTACAGTTCAAGGCGTCGGCCAAGGCATACCACGAGGCAGTAGCATCAGCTGCGTAGGGGTTGTAGTAACTGATCTGCCCACTTTCGAGAATGGCTGCTCTGAAGGGTGGGTGTGAGTCGGCCGGGTAGCTGGTGAGCAAAGCGTCAATGGAAAAGGCCCCGGCAGATTCTCCAAAGATTGTGACCTTTGAAGAATCGCCGCCAAATGCGTGGATATTTCGCTGTACCCAGTCTAGGCCGAGGCGCTGATCGAGGAATCCAAGGTTTTTTCCAGTCAAGGGCAAATCGGGAGCGTTTGGGAAGCCGAAAACTGTGGCGCATTAATAATTGGCGTATTGGTAAGGCAGAACACATACCATTAGTGCGGTAGTTAGCAGTCACAACAATCACATCTTCCTCTGCAGCAAACCTCGCCCCGTCGTATCCGGGATGCCCGCCATGTCCAAATTGAAGACTTCCACCAAAGATCCAGAACATAACTGCTCTTCCTTTCCCGGATGCTGGTGATGCAGGTGCAAAAATGTTCAAGTAGAGGCAGTCTTCGCTCTCTTCAACTGCTGGGTTGTTGAATATGGATTGAACCAAGTCACTGAATTCTCGTGGATCTAAGTAAATGTTAGTTTATCTCAAAGAACCTGAGTCGGCGGAAGTCAGGTATCAGTACATGAGAATTGCTGGATACATGCTGGCTTAAAGGACTTGGTGTTAAGAGGTTTTGACCATGGTTTTGGCTTTTGCGGTGCTGTGAAGCGTTTCGGGGGGGTGGCAAATGGAATACCGAGGAATTTGTTTACACCCGTGGAAGAGGAAGGGAGTGAGGTGGTGGTCCCTATAACCACACCAGCATCCACGGTCGCAGAGGGTCCAGCTGACGCTGCAGCTCCTAACGTGAATAGGGCGACAGTGGTCGAGATAAGTTGGTAATACATCATGTACAATTGAGGGAGAGATCTTTTTTGATTCTTTCGAAAGAATTGCAATTGTCTTTCGCTTTATACATGTACTATTTGCTTAGAAATTATAGGATCGAAGGATTTCTACTTTTCACAGGTCTGGCGCATACATTCGTCCGACCTTATAAGACTCTGTTCTGATAGGATAGTTTTACGTTGGTAGTTCCTGGCTAACCTTACGAGTTTGTCCTTTCTTGGGTAGCAGAATCTTAAGTAACCCATGCAATTTAAGATTCGGTGAGATTCTAACCTCCGAAAAAACCAGGAAACTTGTCTTCGCTTTTCTATTAACATGGTCAGTCTAGCACGTAATGCAGACTCTCGCAACAATGCAAGTAAAGATTCCCGCTTATTCCCATTTAGGAATGGGTTTAAGTCAGCATCCATGTCAGATTGGTGTCAGAAATTGCGGCTTAAATTAAGGTTGAGATGCGGATTTCGACATATGTCAGAAAACGGTCAGAATTACGGTTGGAGAAATATCAGTGGTCCGTTCTTCGGACGAAATTAGCCATACAATGTAAGCACATTCAATTGAAAGCTCTACCATATGACAACCCTCGAAAGTTTGAGAGTGCTAGATTGAACGATGAAATTATGATTCTATAAAATATAGAGCCTTTCGACTATGCAACATATATCCTCTAGCATATCTACCCAAGGCGTGGCGTGGCCGAGGTACAAAGCACTGGGTAAGCTACTCCTCGGTCTTTCTGTCTTGAGGTGCTGTCTTCAATGTATTGTATTTTGCTCCCAATGTTCGACTCGTCGTCGCAGATAGCGAGAAGTGTTCCTTGAGTATTACCATTCGGGAATTGGGGGTTGACCTTTCGCTAATTAAATATAGGTATTGTTTAGCAACAGTGCAATTGATATCAAAGTTGAAATCGTTGATCGTGCTGACAATCTTTTCGTACGCCAATTGTTTCTTCTCCCACTTGTGGACCTGGTTCTCCCATATCTCGTACTGTCACCTAACAATAAAGAAAAGGTCTCTCCCTGAAGCTCGGGTATAGGTACAGCTAAATTATCCTTCACAGGCTTAGGCTCTGCCGGAGGTGTCGCAGGTTCCTATGGATCCTTCCTCTCGCCTCATGGATCGATGTATTTCCATATCTTACGCCTATTGGCCGTATCTCTTCGTATGAGCAGCCAGGCCTCCCAATCCTCAGGTTTGTCGAGGACTACGGTGACTGTTGTTATGAGATTAGATCCAATGATATTGTATTTATGAGAGGAACAAGTATAAAAAAGGCACAACAATCTATCGCAAAGCCATTTCAGTTGAACGAGTTCAATTGAAATCTACACTGATAACAGTCTCATTTTTTTGAAGCATTTAGAAGGAACCTATTGATTGCTGGGGCACCTCAATATGTATGTGAGAGTCACAATTAATTAGTGATACAGGTTCTGTAACGACTGTATCTCATAAAGGAGAGATCGACCAACTAAGAATAACCCTCATTCTAAGTTGTTTGTGCGAAATGGATGGGCTGACTAAATCGTGACAAGTTCTCTACTGAGTTCGACCCATAATTAGTATCCCCCCCTCTCTCGTCAATTCATGAGTTGGATACTCGTATCTCGTACATATAAACCTTCTTCCTTGCTTCACACGGACACGATCTAGACTTAATCATTGCAGTAAACCATTTCTCAAATGCAGTTGCTCCTGCACTCCCTCCAAGGACCGCTACAACGCCAGCAAAACTCATAACGGCACGGTGACAGACAAGTCATATGCAAGCACCCTTTATTCTTCTCCACCATTGTTCCACACGATGGGCATGCCTTCCATCCAAACTCGCGGGCGAGCACTCGCACTTGTTCCGTGGCTTGGTCAGTTGTACATCCCCGGCCCGTATGGCCTGTCGTACGGCAATGTCTGCAAGTGTTCATGTCGCACCGAGAGCACCGAGCTGAATCGGGCCCATGGTAATTTGCAGGTGGTATAAATATGCCGCACTGTATATTGGCGCAATAAGTAGGATTTGGTGTATTATGTTCGAGAACCATCAACTCATAACGAGCGATGAAATCGTCTGGCAAAATGTCCGCTACAAGTGCTATAGAGGCATTCTGATGGCAGCACTGGAATGGGGTTCGTGAGGCTAATGCTGCCTCAAAGCCTTCTATGGATAGACACACGAGTTAGCTCATCCAAGTTCCATTTCAATACAGGTCCTTACCTCTCAAACAAGTTCTGCAGTACCAGTGTTGACAGGGCGTTTGAACCATGGTGTTGATTTCATTATCTTCCATACACACTGTACATGTCCTCAAACGCTCTCTTCTCCGTCTCTCTAATTCTTCAGCTGCTTGTTCCTCCCGTCGTCGTTGCTCTACGGCCTCCTGTTCGCGGCGGATCCTCTCTATCTCCTCTTTTTGACGCGCCTGCCACTGAGCAAGGTGTGCGCGTTGTTCTACCAACCTCTCGTCACGAATCAATTTCTGTTCATATCGCTGTCTTTCGACGTGAAATTGTGCCTCCTCTAAGGCTTGTCGCCTGCTCTGCCTCTTCTCCGCTCTTGCTACAGTTGCTACTAAAATTATCTCGCCCGCCCATACTTCCTGCTCAACCTTTGCTCGGTGGAGGCTCTCGTCAATTGTCGCAAGGTAATCTACAGATAACTCAATCGCAGTGTCAGAGGCAGCGGCAGCTGAAGTATGCGATATGGGCGTTATGCTAGCGGGTCGAGGCTGACTCCGCCTTGAATATCGTCGCATTGCAGCCTGGCAGGCTGTACGGGTAGGAAAATTTCATGTATGGCAAACCTGTACAAAGAATTTAGGGCCACATAATATTTACAAATACTTTAGGATGTGTGGTTTCAAGGAGTGACAATGAGGTGCATTTGTATTTGCAAAGTCTGTAGTATACAGTTATCCTCTCAGCATTTCAACTTTAGGCACTAATACGAATGCTTCTTTGTTTTAACCCCGCTGAGCAAGGTCACCGGTGAAATCAGACGTAAAAACATTGGTTCCCATTCAATCAGCTCACGGCAAGGTGGCAGCTGGCGCAAGGCTGAGGTTGGGGGCGTCAGAGTAGCGAGATAAGTGGACACATTTATTGTAGCCTCGAGTTATAAATCAATGAGAGAGAGATCTGGATGCTTCTAAATTCGCGTACAACTTTTTAGTCCCGTACGCATGGGTTGGGGGGTCACTGATTGTCTCCAGAATACCCAGCCTTGCCCCACTGCTGATCTTAAGGACACAAATCCGAAAGTTGGTATCGCGCCCAGGTTCCCTGGAAAGTTTGAGAACATTTTCGAGTAAAGTAAAAATTGCGTCAACGCAGGTTTCATGGCTACACTTATATCTGCAGATGGTCAAGATGGTGCAGCTTTGGAAAGAGGTTTTGGCATTCGGCTCGTAGGAGATGACTCTCAAGCGCTTGTATTGAAGAAACGAGAAAAGATATCAAGAGATGGTCGGCATGGAAAAAATGCCGCTCCAGCAATACATGGAGGACCTGCGGGAACCCTAGTTGTCCAGCTTTCCGAGTCTAATCGTTCTCAAGGGGCCATCCACGTTCAGCGACGCCGGAACCAATCAACGCATCATATACCTGAAACCACAGAAGTTCCAGTGGGTAGGGATATTCGACTTACCGCGATTGGTGGTAAGGGAGAGCCTGGTGGCAGTGGTGGAGATGGTCAGCAAGGATTGAACGGCCAGGATGGGACGGATGCTTCTGAGGCTGACGACGCTACGGATGGGACTGATGGCGGCCGAGGGGGCGACGCCGGGCGAGGTAAGTAAAGTTGCGGGTCGAATATCGGCTCAATCCAAAAAACTACTCTATATCTTATTCCTTATAAGAGAAACATCCCGTGAGGTGTCTTATCCCTGCCACTAGCTGTAAATTACCATGCTAATCAGCCCACATTTAGGTTCAAGTGGTGGTGACGGAGGTCGAGGTGGAGAGATATATATCATTGTGAACGAGGAGAGCACCCACCTACTTATGGCAATTTCATGCGATGTGAGAGGTGGTGAAGGTGGCTTCTCCGGGAATCATGGTATACCTGGAGCTGGTGGCAAAGGAGGAAAGGGAGGACAAGGCTGGAAGTGGACAAGAATTATCGGCTACAAGCCGTTCTGCACCGATAGTTGCATCAAGAGCGATGAAACTGCTGGAAGTTCAAATGCCCTGGCTAAAACTACAACTCACTTTTCTGCAACCACGAAAGCCCTTCGAGCACAAACGCAAGCTTTAGTTGTCAGAGGCAACAATGTACAAAGTGTCATTGCACAAGCCGCCATTAAATATAAAGCGATGGGTCAACCAAGAAGAGATGCAGGTTACTGCAGATGTGGTGGAGGGACGGGAAGTTGCCAGGGTTGTGATGTGAAGCCTATTTGGACAACCTTGACTCGGGCTCCTGGACTTGATGGAAAGGATGGCGAAAAAGGGAAAGGCATTAATACTCTTCTAGTTTCGGGATGCAGGGGAAAGGAAGGAAGCTTTACTATTGCAGTTCGACTCCGCGATGGTTCCATGCATGAATATTTTGCCCCTTGGTCATTAGAGCTAGTGGATTTCGAAGTTGAAGACGAGAATGGGGACGGGATATTTGAGCCAGGGGAACACGTTTTCATCAGGAGAGTCAAAGTAAGAAACATCGGAGGTATGCCCTCTCCAACCTGCAAGATTCCAATCACCCTTGCAGATAACTCAGAGTGGTTTGAGTCCGTACCAGACCATGCAGGTGGCGTTGCCTACCTTCCTACGAGTATTCCGGCTGGCGGAAGTGCCTCAACGACAGGCTCGATCAAAGTGCGGGTTAAAAATGCAGATCAAAGCGGTATGAGATTGCCTGCCTTCGGAGTCCATTTCTCAGCCAAGGATACACTCAAGATCAGGGCAGATATGCCCTGGCTAGACAGACGAATGCCGTCTTTTGACATCACTAAAGAGATAAATATTAGCTACCCATGCAAGCTGAGTAGTTTCGAACATCTGAGTACCATCACACAAGGAGCTGTTGGAAAGATCAAGTACAAGGTGTGTAGAATAATATCTTGGAAACCATACATACTCTAACGGAATCCTACAGGTCAACAACATGAGCAACCACGCATTAGGTGAATCCGATACTCTAGGCCTAGCACGTACTGTCCAGGTTCGGACAATTATTCCTGGAGACATCGGACAACTTTCTACGGATAGTGAAGAAGAGCATCAGCAAGTTATGCGAACCGTTCCATACACTCGACCGAACGACTCAATCGAGATGCACCAGCATTTTCGCATCTTGTCAAATGCTCGAAGTCACAAGCACTTCCCCATAATCTTTGAGTTATGGCTCGAAAGCCCCACCCGCGATCAAGATAGCGAAATGGTGGAAGAGATTTTAGTGGAACGGCATGCTATCCGTTTACAGGTCTCAAACACATATATCCGAAATGAGAATTCCAATTTCCTTCTCATCACAAATCCAAATACTACCGAACGGCAATCACTAGGTATTCAGAATTTCGTCCGGAACAACCTTGGAATGGAGATAGACGTATGCAACATTCACCAAAACGGTGGACTTCTAAATCCCCGAGAGAACGATTTCGATGAACCCCTACCTTTGATTAGCGCGTACCGGAAAAAAGCAATCCTCATTCTTGACAACCCATTCGAATTTTTCGATGCTGGAAATCGCACTACAAGTGAGCTGTGTGACCCACAATGGCTCTCTCAACTGCTAGCAAGCGGTACGTCAATTTTGTTCCTTGGCTGTGAGGCTGGCAATGCGTTCGAGAGAATTGTTCGACCAACCGTCTTACCAACCCTTGCAAAGCTCGAGGACACAGTGAAACAGATCCAGAGGTCGCGTTTATTTTCAAGCAAACAGGAGTTGGTGGAATCCATCATACAGGAAAGACAATTTGGCTCTGCTAGAGTGGGTGTGTCGGCGATTCCTCTACAAGCGTCGAAATGGTACCGATTTGGGCGCGATAAGGCTATGAAGCAGGGCAATAAATTGGTGGATTATCTGCACAACAGATTGCCGAACGAACGCTTCTTAGTCACTTATGTGGCATCAAAACAACGAACCCTGCCCCGGCATACCGCATTGATAAATAAAGATATGATTAGTGAGGAGGTGAATACCGCTCGTGGTTCCTTGGTAGTCCTGACCGGATTGGATCATCATTGCTGCGTAGTCTCAACCGAATCATCTATCATCGTCAATCCCGATTCTAACTGTTTAGACTCTTTGAGCAAGTACAACATCATCGCCTCCCTTCCTTCCGCAAAACGGATATTTCTGCTTTGGAAGAATGGTTACTCTGATGGTTTTATAACCAAGGCTCTCACATTAACAGTTGTGCGAGACATATTCCAACAATTGTCTGGCTTTCTTTCTTCAAGCCACGACTTGTTGTCTGATATCAACACCATGAATACCGGACCTATAGATACATTGCTAAAAACCCATCTGCCTTGTATTAGCGAGCTAATCCACGAAGCGCAGGCTGGTCGGTATCTTATGGCGACTGGGCCAATTCGAGAAGTCATTCAGTGGACATTATCATTTACAGCTGGGCAAAAACGACTCGATTCGCTTGTTCGATTAATGATAGCAAATTGCCAAAGTACGCAGCACTTGAAAGACTACATACCTTTGCCATCATTTGACCCTAGCATACTTGTTCAGAGGATTTCCGCGCTAACGAAAACTCCTGAAAATATCTTCACGCGGGGTCAGATATCAACCGCAGATGTCATACCACGAACCAGACTCTGTACACCACAGGAATGGGATAATATGGTCCAAATCGCAATGCAGTGGAGAGAGAGAATAAAAAACGACATGGCAGGCGCACAAAAGCAGCTAGATAAGATGATAATTGATATACAAACTGACAAGGACGTTATGGGTTGGGAGCGAGCCATGGTAGGGGAATTAGCAGTGCCTATGGTAGAATTGGACACAACAGAGCACGGTTGAGCACTACTGTTTTGTGATTGGAGGTGAACTCACTCTCAGTGGATGCCTGGCGATCCTGTGATTGTATTTCGCACATTCCACAAGTCGAATGTCATTTCCTTTACAATAAGCTTCTGTAAGTAGACTTTATATACTTATCTTAGGATGAAAATACGGATCATGCTTCTTGTAGTTCGAAATTGTGGTATTTGGGGATGGGTTTTCCCCAGTTTTGTATAGTATGAAATCCATAAACATGTGTCCAAATATCTATTCACTCACGGGTTAACCGAAAAATTTCAATTTCCGGCATTCTCATATGGGAAGCCCGCTGTATACAAATGATTTCTTGGTAGTTTGGAGACTAGATTACCGAGAAGTCAACAGAGATAACCATCTCGTAGATTTTCGAGTTGATTAATGGAGGCAGAATCCTACGCACTAGAGGGTGGATACGATGATTCAATAGTAGCCCCATTTCTTCCGAAAATCTTTTTTCGTGCCTCCATCTGTCTACCAAATATAAGATTCACTTGATTGGCTGCTAGATGGGTTGCATATTAGGACTGTTGACCCGTATATGCATGCATGCCAAGGCATTCTACGAGCACAGTTTAACTTTGTGACGAGGCGTTGTCTTGCAGATTTCTGTCTGCAATCTTCTATCAATTTTCCTTCACTCTTATACTTACACATATAATTCGTTGCAAGAACCCTCCTACACAACTTCATTTGTAGTAGCAATGGCTAACGGGGATGTTGCAGTACAAAGAGAAATCGCGAGACACAAGACTGAGATGGATACATCACTTTGAATTTAACTTGCCTAGGACACATTTAGCGAATTTTTGTTGTTTTAGCCAAGTCCTGTCGTGACGGCTGCGGCCGCTTTCGAAGCTGGCTTGGGCGACATTGATTTCGTTTTCGGCCACATGGGCGGAGCTACCCCGCCTATTTGACTCCGTCGTACTCGACCTATCAAATTCATGCTTAATATAGATTTAATTATGCAAAAGTAACTGGAACTCACTCTTTTAGCTCGTTCTCAACGATTGTCGGAGATGTGCTATGACAAGGACGGACAACCATAAAACACTCTCCAACGAGCCACTCTTTATGTTCCACGATAATAAGGGTATCTTGACAACTACAAAGCCTAAATATATCTTTTTAATTCAGGGTTCTCACATGTGCGCAAGTTCGAATGATGTGACTGTTAATAGAAGACCTGATAAGACCACTATCGTAGTGTGCAAGAAAGTAGTCAGTAATTTAGTTTATGATAGTCGAAATGTTTCTCATTATATTTGTATTACCACTCTAGGATTCGAGCATCAACTCTTTTACAAATGACTATATTCCTCTACGCAACCACTGTTATGGGTTCATGACTTCTAACAAACCTATTATCACAGCGGCTTTAATTCCTCAATCTCATCTTCATGAGTATGGTCGCACTTTATAGATAGAAGTATGATGGCACTGGTTGCGACTTTGCGGTGGAGATTTACTCCTCTCTATTACCCCGGTCATGGACAAACAAACAGACAATATTTAGCCCATCGAAACCACCGATGTCGATATTCTGCAGATTTTGGTATTTAACCAAGGGTATCATGTGGAAGGTCGATAATTGTGTTCTCTGGGACAGCGGGAACTCTTTATTACAGAGATGGATCCAAGAAGTGTTAGTAGAAACAGTGCATATGAAAAAATCAAAGAAGCTTAGTATTGTTTTTCGGAGACCGTTTCGACCAGCGCATTGGGTCTTGGGCCTGGCTTTCTATCGGGCCCCTAGGGGTGGGCTGAATATCGGGTGAAAATGGTCATGCGATATAAGCTTCTCCCTACCTTGAGATAGTTGAGCTTATTTCTTTCATTCGTGGTCAAACTCGGGCATCAAATTTTCCACTGAGACAACTACCGACAGGTCGTAGGATTGGATTACTCCTTATACCACACAATCAATGGTTGTGTAAAGTGCCACCGTGCAGTATATCTCACCCCGATAAGAGTACGATAAGCTCCGTAGTGAATGTTGGAGCCTGCAAGGATTCCTACTTAATCCTTTGCCCCGGGTCGGTTAACTTACTGAAAGTTGACATTGTGCCTACGTTCCCATTGCCCTTCATGACTCTCGGCCTGCAATCCTTCACCCCTCCCATGAATGAATCGGTGTCGTCTGTGCGTCCTTGGTACAAATCTTTAGTTTTCCGTACGAGTTATGTCTGTGCGATAAATCGTCCTACACATTCATTCGTGGGATGGAGTGTACCTCCTTACGACACCTCTGACTCCTTGTTTACAAGAATCCTGAGGCCTCTGTACTCATCTACGTCACAAGTTCCATCCCCCGTTGATGCGGCGCCTCCCTTTACCTGGCCTCTGTACAACCACCAACCAGAATACGCGTTAGGCGCCAATCTTTGATTCGAGATCACAGCGCCACAACCGCACGGTTCGATTCCCTCTCGCAGATTGCAGGATGCGTATCCCGGTCACCAAGCCATCTGCTGGCAAGGCTGACCCCATTCCACACCCTCTCAAAATCATTGCAGTCGTGCACCCTTTTCATCATTTAGTTCGAGCTGTGCAAACTCATAGTTCCACTAAATTTTACCATCCTGCGATATCTCACTGCCCACTTGCATCCTCGCATCCTCTCCATGCTGGAAAATATCCCTGTAACTAACCTACTTAGTGCTGAACGGCACAGTCTTCATGAGCTGTCTGGTGACATCTAAGCGTGGCGAGGCCTACAGGACTGTCACTATCAACCCGCGCCACATCTTTTGGCGAGAACGTGGCTGGAATTTAGGAACAACGGGGCGAAGTCCTGGTCTACGCGTAAGGTCTGTGCACCGTTCCATCTCGCTTCGGACACCGTCTTGGTGAGATGCAGATGCACGCAGTGAGATCGTATGCTGCGCACGAGGTTTGGAGGGGAAGGGGTAGTGACTGAAGGAGGTGATATCTGAGGTGGGTTGGAAGCGATATAAGTTTGATCGTGTGAGAGAACAGAGTTTGGGAATGGCGATCTTTCGGGGGGAAGAAAGGGGGAATAGAAACGGAGTGAGTGTGGATGGGAATCAAGGGCCAAGAGAGCCGCACGCTCCTTTCTCTCCGGGGCTAAGCAAATGATGCTCACCTCGAAAGTTCGCACTTTAATCTGCGCTCCCTACGTGACTCGAAATGCGGCCTCCACCTCTATCTTCAATCCATCTGCACAATCCTTTTCATCATCCGCTTCTACATCCAGTAGTTTCATCCCGTTTTTCTTCCGCATCAAATTCAGTCTTTGGTGGCACAATCCCATAGGTAAGGGCCGCCTTGCCAGCAGTCAGCTTTCAATCCTCCAAATTCCCCGTCCCGCATGCTCTACATGAGGTACCCCCGCCCCAGTGAATCCAACAACCCCATATTCTGTAGTCGGATTTCAATTGAATTTACCAGGGGTTGTTCAGCATAGAGAAATCTGGAATCTGGTCAAGTGTAGTTCTTGTTCTTGCAAGTTGGCACTGCATGTTATGTTTGGAGTTTGTAAATAAAGACAGTGACAAAGGAATGGCCTGAGACAGTTATACAGTAGAAGTAGTACATAAGAAACGGGGTATCAGATTGTTGGATCCCTAGCCAGATCTCACATATAGAAATACAAACAGCGATGCAAACGTAACTAGAAGACACAATAGACAAGTACCTCCGACCCAGAACCTTCCAAATAACATGAAAACGCCTCACCCAATGCATACCGTATATCGTATGTCATAGCCGTAATCCGTACCTTATGCAAAACAAAAGAAAAAAGGATATTCGAAAATAAGACAACCAAGAAGTGAAGTTAGTGTCACAGGTGCAAATCAAGAAGCCCTCGACAAGACGATTCTCGGACTTCCCCTTCCCACTTTCCTCACAATAGGCATAGGCTCCCTCTCCCAGGGCCGTTCCGCCCTCCACGGACTCTCATCCTCTTTTGCGCCTGCACTCAAACCTCCACCTTCACTACTACTTTCGTCCCTCCAGAATGTCAGCGGCGTCTTTGGTGTTGGCGATGCTGGTGAGATAGGAGACATTTGATCTTTTCGAGATGAGTTTTGGGGGACCAAGACGCGGTAGTTGCGCAACCTCTGTGGGCTCGGTGGGCTCGGTGGTTGGAAGTTTGGAGGTGAAGAGGTAGGTGGTGTTTTGAAATAGTAGCTTGGTATGGTGGGTGGGGATGAGGTTGAAGTGGATGTGTGTGCCGTCGTTGGGACAGGCGGTAGCTCTGCACCATGCGGAATTGAAGCCTCTGATTTAATATTTCTAGGGAGACTGCTTGTTCGAGCAGGAAAATTAGGAGGTTTGGCAGAGCGGGGATGAGATGTGTTGGCTGGCATGCGGTGATTTGATATCCGATTCCGGTTCGATCGGCTACTCGATCGTGATCGCGGAGCTGGGACCGGTGGCATGGGAGGCGAGTTCTTGGGTGGCACAGTTGGTAGGAGAGAGTACTGTGTGCCTGTCGTTTGGGGAAAGAGAGAAAATCTAGTTGTTCGTGGTGCAGCAGGAGGTTTCGTATAACCGTCAGGACTCGAGGAAGGAGAACTTGAGAGTGATGGACGAGGACTGTATGAGCGAGGCGGCACTGACGGAGCTGTTTTCGCTGCTGTGAACCTCGAAGGAGAGATAAGAGGCTGTTGATGCGGCGACAATAACTCCGGCGATAGTGCATAGGAACTCGCCGTCTTGGGACTCGTTATTTCAGACGCCCTGCGAATCATGATATCAGGTGGTGGGATATGTAGCTTTAAACCGCGCTCACTAGGACTTCTCGAGGTTGTTGCTCTTGAGTTCGGCGGTGTCGTGTATCGTGGTGGTGTTAGAGGACTGAGGGGGACTGGGCTCGGAATCCGAGGGGACACATCCGGAGTCCTTCCATACTTAAGGCTCATGCTAGCTGTCGAATCCATGGAAGAAAGCGCCTTTCCGTGCTTATACCCCCTTGAAAGCCCGGAACCAGACTGGTAGCCGCAAAAATTGTTGACCTTTAGGCAGTTGCTCCTTCGATGATCCGCCCTCCACGCACCTGCTTCTGTACCCTCAAAAAACGGCTTCATGTATGGAATACATGCCGTTGCAATACTAACGCATATTTGGACTTCTGTGCAAATGACCGGGATCCACAGATTAAACTCAGGATTATCGTGTGGCGTGATGGGAAATAAGTAAATCAAGCGGGCGAGGGCAGCTCCGACAACTAAAATGCGTGGCGCAAAACAAGCCACAACAACCACCTTTCTGGAAAAACGGACTCTGAGATATGCGACTAGGTTAACGGATAGCATGATCAGACAGACGTCGGTGGTCATGTCGATTATGCAATATACGATCCAGAAGGCGCCCTAATGCAGTTAGCATTTATGCATAACGGAAACCGAAATGTTTACTACTCACGCTATTGTAGCAGTGCAGCGTCATCATTTCCCATGGTCGAGGAAGCCCGCATTGGAACGCAACTGCGATGAGAGATGCGAGTGTCCATGCGATGATGAAGATGCCGAGGCCTTGGACTACACGGCGTTGTACCTGCTGCACAAGGATGCCGTGGAAGAAGGTGACCAAGGATAGTTTTGCGAAACAAATTGAGAGGATGTAGAAAAGGTCGGAGGCGTAGTATCCTTTCATTATTGCGTCTGCACGTCGGAGCGTTAAAGTTCCCAATACACCGAAGCCATTCGATGCAAGTACGAGAGCCGCTATTGAGAATCCGATTCCAAACAGCTGCATGCGTTAGTATGATTGTTTTCAATATCGTGGGCGAACCGTACCACTGCAAGCAAAATGAACAAGTCGTCGATGGCCAACTTCTTCAAAACAGTATACTTCATCCCCTCCCTTGATAAGAACATGACGATGAAGACGATCATGAGAATCCATGTTGCGGTCGTGATAGCGGTAGTCTTGTTCTCTGGCGTGATAGGTGTGGCCCGAATGGCAAAAGGCATCGATGATGTCGAGGGTATGATCATGTTGAATATGTGATGTAATGACGCCCACCCAACCGACCCACCGAGAAGAAAAGAAGAGAAGAGAAAGGAAAAGGACCAGAGGTATCAAGTAGTCGTTGAGCACATGGCGGCAGATCCTCCAGTGTGACTGCAGAGACCACAAACAAGAGTTGAAGCAGGATGGGGTGAGGGGTGGTGTGAGGGGAAAAAGGAACGTGGAGAAGAGAGCGATAGAGCACGACCCTTGAGAACCCGGCATACAATCCGTCATAACCTAGGAATACTCGGCGACCTCGAGGCTCTGCGGTGGGCGCCGCAGCCATCTACGGGCTCGCCCACCCGCGCCATAAGATCGCGTATTCTCGTCGAGGCTGACCTGTCTCTCCCATATAACCAATCGAGATGGGCGCCTTGGTGGTCTGGAGAGGCTAGCTGCGGTAGATACCCACAGCAAGGCAAAAACCAGGCGCTGCGCCCCTTGTCCCAACCCCAAATTAACAAACTGTAGTGTAACGCTCAGGTCAGCGTGCAGCTCTTACTCGTACAAAACCGCACCTCTATCCCCCAAACGGCGATTTTGGAGTGCCCTAAGCGCCGGCGTCAAATATAGGGCTGAGGGTGTGTGGCGCCGCTGACAGGCGCCAGGCTTTGTCGGGAGGGACGGAATGACAGGGGTCGTTCAAGAGGAGGGGCACGGGAGGGTCCTCGCGAGTGTAGGATCAAACAGGGAGTGCATGAACGAGATGCTCATCAGGAAGACTGAGCATTCGAGGGCGACTGCAGGACCCAACTTACAGTTCTTGTCTCTGGCTGAGGTGCGTGCGGCGCTGTCGCAATCTCGCTCGCAATGAAAGCAGTCAAAGGAAAATGAGCAAGAGACATAATGCCATTGTGAGCCACTTTCCACAACATCAAAATCAGGATGGAATGTTAATAGCTCTCGCTTCCTAAGCGCCGCTGGTGTGTCTTTGGCACATGATGGATATTTAGGAGTTCTCCTTTCTGTAGCCGCCCCCCATCTGGTCATCGTCCCCAGAATACAGTGGCGGCTGACCTCATACATCACAAGCGACGATGCAATGCCCGATGAAAAACCCCGAGATGCAGATATTCTGCAGACACTCAATCGGAAACCGCGCGTAGAATAAGGCAGATTGAAGAATTATTGAAGCCCAACTGGAACGAAGTCAAAAAGGGGTGATGCCACAAGATCTCCACATCCTGACTGTATGCGCCAACGGAACTAATGGAAAAGAGCGACGGGAAGTTTGTTGGAACTGAGTAGGTCGGCGATACTCAGGCTAACTTTAGAATGTGTTCCTCGCGCAGGGTGTCCAACTCAGATGTGTCTTCTAACAAAGCATTCGTTGTTATTCTGCACCAAGGCTGCTGAGCAACAATTCAGCTGGCTACGCAACTCGGTGTTTTCCAGGTTTCTCACAATGCCACAGTGTTCTAGATAGCATTTCCAGCTGGACCAGATGAGCGCAACAACAGCTGGATTAATTTCGCAATCAGTGTGGCGAAGCACGCTTGATTGTGGCACTGAAAGACCCGCATAATTTGAAAGTAGGATTTTAATTAAACAAAGTTAGTATAGAACACAACTAATTTCGAGTTAGATGCACCCATCATGCTCTTTTCTGGTTTAACCAAGTGTTTTGAGCGCCTTTTCAAAATCCATAACAGTCACGAGGATCTGACTCGGTGTGTCCTTCCCATATTCTGCTCCGGCAGCGAACCTCAACTTCGTTTTATCATTATCCGCTATCCCGCGCTTGTATATTAGTCCAATTCTGCAAGAGGAGCCAAAAAAATTTAATGAATGGAGTAGACTTACGGACTCGCACTTCTCTCGAGTAGGCCCGGCCGGCCGGCGTCTTCAGTTCCTTCCAAGCTCCCTCGCCTAGATTTTGGTTGACAAATACTGAACTCGAGTCACTTGCCGATACCACGATCGTGCCACTGGTGCCGCCTTGGGGGCTCCATGTCACAAATGGGGACCCGTTTAGCTTTGCGTTGGTGAGTTCGCGAACCCGTTCGTTTGCGAATGTTTCGGGCGAGGAAGCAATCTTGTAGTAGACAGGGTAAGTGTATTTCATTGTTGTTGCGTTAAGAAGGCCGTATGAGAAGGTTTGGATATATTTTCCATTGGGCAGCTGCGGAGGGATTAGCGCAACTAGAATACAAGGACAATCTGGATCACCGAATACCTTTGTAACAGTTGGAGACCCCGGCTTATCAGTAGAAAACTGAGAAGTTACATCGTCCACAGCAGTGCCCCAACTATCGAAATCGGTCGATGTGGATCGGTGGGAGATCTTTTGGGCGAACCTTTCCTGGCGTTGGTCCGTGTAGTAGACTGTGAGTTTGTTGTTCCTATTACCCTAGTCAACTCCCATCCTCTCCTCTAGCATTCCAAGTACAAACATACTGTACCACCAAAAACGGCTCTCCAACCGTTGTATTTGCTTTCCCTCCGCTCACAACTGTCGAAACGAATTCGAAGCTCTCCCCACTATCTCCGCTCACGTATATCTCGATATTCGTGCTATTATTGTCTACGGCATTAACTGCTAGGAGTACAGCACCACCCTCATAGTCCCCGAAAGTCTCATTTGTATACAATAGATGTGGCTGCTGCAACTTCCGACCCTCTACATTCGATGTTGCAGTCCCAAGCGCATACCATGAGAACCCATTGTCCTTTGACTGGTATACCGAGATTGTGTTGTTCGCAGAACCGTCGTTCCAGACTGAGAGAATGGTGTTGTTTGGCAAATTCTCGGTCCGCGCGTATGTGACTTGCGTAGTGGCATCATCGGGCTGATAGACGGTTACGTTCGCGAAGGTATCGATGACGATGGGGCCTGGCGTGGGAGTCGGTGTAGGCTCCGCGGGAGGATCTTCCTCTTCTTGAGCGGATGCGAGACCAACTAGGCCGACGAGGCTTGCTAGATAGAGGAGACGCATTTCAAAGGAAACAGAACGCGTCGCAGTTTCGTATATGCTGTTGATTCCTAGCGTGTGGGCGCATGTGGCGCACAGGATCTATTTGAACGTCTGGGCATAGGATCCGGGAGGAGTAGCCATCGTTTTGCAGAAGCTGCTGGGGGCTCAATTGCCGCATATTGAGCTTGATATTGCGATTCGTGGCCCCTGATGGCAGAATAGAGGGTGGAAGAAGCACGATGATGAATGGGTGCTTGGTGGAGCTTTGAGCTCTGGAAATCCTCCGCGAAATTGATCACCGCTGCTAAATGTCTGGGCGATTAATTCTCCATTGGGAAGCGCACCCGCCTTGCTTCATGTATATCAATTGACTGAATGTTCGCGTGCCATTGGTCCTGCAGTCTAAATCATATTGCTATATTAATTTTTGTTTGAAAAAATTTCCGGTGGGGGGAGTTTCCTTCGAGTAGAACTCATCCGAACAACCATACCCCCCTCTCTTCATATGGATATAAGGCCAAGCCGTGATTGAAAGATCCACTATTCATCCTCTGGAAAGCGGATGAACACAAAAATCGATACTTTTTCAAAGGCAGAAATGTTTTGATCGTCAGTTAATATTGAGCCCCAGGCCCAACCCCATAAATCTTCGCTTCAGACCCCCCAAGAACTCCCCACTCCCATCTTTATTCTCTCCGGATAAATCCTCGAAGTCCTCATCCCCCTCGCAACTCCAGCTGCTAGCTCTCTTCGCATCCCCGATACCCATGTACTTCAACTTCCTTGGCCAGCGACAGAGATCGCGGGTGACCAACTCGTCATATTTATCTTTCTTCTGTGCATCTAGAGTTTCGGGTGCCTCGCCCTTCTCTACCCAGTCCTCCAGTTGTTCCAATGGGCGATTGGGCACTGGCCCCATCCCGAGTCCACAATGCATAACGCCAGGTGCTAGGAACAAGCGGTAGAATTCATCAACAGCCTTTGTGCCACCCATTTCTGTCTCAACACGTTTTCTGTATTCCACCGTCTTTTGGTAGGGAATGACCGGGTCATTGATACCATGCCATGTAAGGAATTTCGTGCCCGCATCGCGCAGACCCGAAAGATCTGGTTCCTGTGTGTCTAGCATCCAGCCATACTCCAGAGCCGACTGCGTGAAAAGCGCGATGAATGAATTGTAGGTGAGTGTGGAGATGTTGAAGGATGGGTCCTTGAGAAGCATGTTCTTGATGTATGCAGAGGATACACCAAACGGATTGGGTGAACGCAGTCCTTCAGCGGAAATTTTGACGTTAGCGACACCTTTTGCGCTTGTGCCGTAGGGGAGGCCAGGCCAGAGGGAGGCGCCAAGGGGTGTTTTGGGTCCTTCTTGTGTTTTGAGAACTATGTCAGCCATGATTTGGGTAACCTCAATTTCTTGTCCATCGCATTGAAATTTCTGTCCAACATGGGTACTCGGGTTGAATTTGCACAACTCAGGATCTGTGATGACGCCGTCGCTAACACCGTCGAGCATATCACACTCTTCAATTGCCTTATTCATGAACCAGTCCCACTCGCAGTTGCTCATGAGAGTCCCAGATTCGATCATGAGTAGCTGTGGCCAAAAGTCACTCATAACGAGCCCAGGTAGTCCAATTGCAGGGGCGACTGCAAGAATACCGTCCAGCAATCCAGGGTATTTCTGGGCTATCATATATCCTTGTCTCCCGCCCTGCGAGCATCCATTCCAATATGAATGGTGCGGCTTCTCTTTGAAATATTGCTCAGTGATGCTCTTGCCAACGTGCACCATCTCAGCAAGACTTCGCGTAGCAAAGTTCCGCATCAAGTTCCAGTTGATCGAGGACTTCTTGCGTTCAGCGTCATGGATTAGGGTCCAGTCCAAATCAAATAAATCGAGAGAGTGTCCACCATCCGTTGAAGCTGCCACATAGCCATCTCTGACCGCGGGCGCAAGCATCCTCTCAAACATTCCAGTAGCAAAACCTCCTCCGCCAGTTGCTTGGAAGCGGCCATTCCACTCGTCACGAGTGAGAGGTAGCCATATTTCAACGAGCACTTCGTCAGTAGTTCCAGGGTGATTGAGAATTACATTTACGGAGCAAAAGTTGAGGCCACTGAGAGGTGGGTGGAGAGGATCAGAAGCTTTGGTTGTGTAATTGTGCTTCCTCGAAGCTGTGATAGAAATCACTTTCACCCCTGTGACGACGGGCGGGGTCCAGATGGAGGAGTCGCATGGCAAAAGGGTTGGGGATTGTCTATCGGAATCAGCCTCTTCCTTGGCGATTACACTGGGACAAAGGAGGAGAGGAATGAAAAGAAGAGGGCTCAGCATTTTGGACTCGAAATCAAAATTCCAACTTAGTGATGAATGGGTGGGGAGTCAATGAAAAGAATGACAGAGTTTGAATAATGGTGGTTGCTGAACTCGTCTCCTCTCCGCCCACAATGCATCACTAAGCGCTTGTACTATTTCAGGTTAGTGAGTTAGGGTTGTATCGGGTAAATTGCCACGCTTCACGTTTTAGAACACTAGAAGTGGTTACACAATGTCACAGATACCGTCCCCATAGTAAAGGGAAATAGAATAGCAAAACTAGCATGTCCTCCAGTTCTCTGTGAGAGCAAATTGAAGTTATCGTATTCTAATTTTAATCCAAGGTGTGAATGATGTTATCATCAGTAGTATTATCGGTATCTGAAATCAGGTGGAGTTTGACATTGAGATGAAGACAAGGGTCACTCATTTTGGGAAGCTGTGGTATCTTGAAGGTAAATAGTGGGGGGATAGTACGAATAAAGAGGCTCTGGCTATTATGTTCAACTACCAAATGATAAATCGAGCTGCGAAGAGGACCTCTCAAGTCCTACTTATGTTCTTCAACAAAATAAAAGAAATAATTTTTAGAATGTATACCGACATTGGGGTTTGGAATGATGTGAGAATCCATATCATCACTTTTCAAGCCAGAGGAATAAACTTCGACCGCCAATTTTAACCATTTCGACCCCACCCCCATATCATGATAAGAGTGGGCATTATTGCTCGTTCTCGACCGCTCAAGCCAGAGCATTTAGTATAGCCTTTATCTTGCGGCTGCAGCTTTCTATAAACATGCCGCAGTTATTGCACCATCCACTAGTGCCACTCTGCTTCAGTCCACAGTTACCGCAAGACCACATATTTTCTCGCAAGTTCGAAAGTCTTATCTAATTAAAGAAACTGATAGAATCACTTGTGTCTATTTTTCTCGTGTTTTTTATAAGAGAAAATGGTATATACGTGGTTCAAGACGGGTTTATATACCACTCAATGATTCATTGTGAAAATTCATCAAAACCTGTGTACATATCTCTTCCACTGAGAATCTAGATACAATTTGTACCATGACTACAATTTTACGGAAATAACCCCTCTTACCTGAAATTGCTGTTATTTAGTCGCCTTCGCAACTAATTTGCAGAGTGCTTCCTTCATCATCCTGGAGTTCCTTTAACACAGCACATTTGTAGAAATCTTACCATATAAATGGCTTTTAGAGGGGTATAATTCTTTGGTAAGCCTCAGGAATTTTCAAGAATGCTGGAAAACTATAAACAGCCTACTAGGGGGCTCGTATTGCTTGACTCGTGATCTTGCAGACTTCCAACAATAGTGAGACAGTAACAAGAGCCAACTACGGTATTTAAGGAAATTCTAGCAAGTAAAAACTACGCTTGTTTGCGTTAATATTAAAGAGCCGAAGAAGTTCGTGAGATGGACGGCTTTTTTGTCCTACCTTTTCTGTCAGGTACTAACTCACACTTGAACAACGCTACCATTGCGCCGGAAGGCCTGCCACGCTTGCCCACCAACCAGCAGCCACCACCCACTCCATGTATAGAAAAAACACATCGATGCGAGTAAAGCCATTTTCTAACATGAAAATGCATAGGTTTCCTTATTTAACTCGGCTGGCGTCCGGGGTTAGGCAACGACATAGTCAATCATAGACTAGCTCGAAGTTTAAATCATATTTGGATAACTTACAATTCAGAGAACTTATAATGTTTCAGTCAGAGTATTGACTATCATATTTAGTACTCTTCAAGAAAAGATTGGTATTGGTAGTGGAAATGGAAAGGTATAAATATGTAAGCCCGGCTTAATTCATCTGAATTGAAAGGAGTGGGAACATTGTATTATCACTATTTACTATCCTGTAATTTCATTCACTCAATTCCATAGAGGAGAATAGCCGACACGCTCATACCACACCTTGCGATCCGGCGATTCCCTACATCTCAGCTAGGAATACTAACCAGTGCACCGACCTAATAGGAATTTGAGTGCCACAGCACCCGTATAACTAGTGATGATATGATACAAATACAGTGAGGTTTGAAGGCTCTGAAAAGAGCTTTTTAAAATTCAAAAATATTTACTTAACAGTTTGATAGCGGTTCAGTAGTAGAGGAATTTTAATCTGTTCTAAAAGAAGCGCCACTTTATGCTTTAGTGCACCCTAATATGTTACGAACATATTGATTTGTTTGGAGATTTTTGAGATGATGAGTGCTAGTTCTATTTGATTAATTATACACAATTAAAATATGTGGCAGAATGTGTAGAGAGTTTGAGTTTCTTAAAGTGAAAGTACAAAATCTTGATAGAGACATATACCAATGTGAGTTTTCGTATCGTTAATATCGTGAATCGTATTCAGATCTATGTACATAAATATGCTCATTATCATCATCATCAGACATGAAACATTCAAACCCACCAGATCACCCCTCTAGCAAAATTCCATGGCAACATACCATCTAAACAAACTCCCTGTCAAAAATGCAAAGCTGCCTCCCATAGCCGCAACCGCTCCCTCAACCTCTTTACCGGCAAATAAGAAGAGACCCGCCATCATAAATCCAAACCCCCCAACTGCATTAAGAAACGACCCCTGCCAATCCGCACTTCTAAAGCTCGGCATCCACCACCGCTTTTGTTCAGATAACGCCAATAGAGAATTAGCAACGAAGAAAAGGAAACCATGTAGGACTTGTGGACTGAATACGATCAGTCTCTCGGTAGGTGTTTCCTCGGGAACCAGGCCAGGGAAATCGACAATGCCGGCGAACATGAAGATTATGCCACCGAAGAGGACGAGTAGCCCGGCTTGGAAGGCAAGATTGGTGGTGAGAAGGGAGTAGAATTTCACGCGAGAGGGGAACCATTTCCACTCTGCGCTACCAAGGAGTGCGGGTCTGTACCCCGTCTTGCCTATGTTACCATCGCTCGCTTTGGATGTCTCGAGTGTGCCTCGATCTGCATTCAGCGCGCCAAAAATGTCGAAGATTCCCGCAGCAAAGAAGAGAATAGAGCCGATGAGTACTGTAGTGGGAACGGCGATAGTCTCCTCTGTTTTGAATTTGGTTGAGGGGATAGTTCGCGGAAGTAAATCGAAGAACGAATTAATAACGAGGTCGAGACTCCCGATAAAAAAGACGACCGCAACCAGGTATATGGGATCTCGGTAAGGGAAGACAGTGTACATTTTCCGAATCTTCTCCCGCATCGTCTTGTCATCGTCGAAATCCATGAAGGATATGTTGTCCATCAACCCATATTCGATGAAGCCTTTCTCCGAGTCGTGCCAGAAAAGTTCGTCGGTTGCCGCGGTTGTTCTTTCTCTTTCACAAATCTCGCGATGCTTGATGTGGTCGACAGGTTTAAACTCGGACATCTTGTCTGCTTGAGCTGGCCGACTATCGAGTTCTCGGATGGGTTTAGGTCGAATAATTATTCGAGAAGCGTGGACATAGGACGCCCGTATTGTTGCTGAGGCGTTCATTCTGATATGAGGGAAGTAAAAGCAAATTAAGATTATTATTAATGGGTGTAAAGGAAACGTGCCAGCACCACAAACATCTAGGGAAATTAAAAGAAAAAACACTAAAGAATAGAAATTAGGTACAACGGTGAAGAAAGCAGACAGATGTCGAGATATATATATATAGAGGGAGTGCACAACTAGGCAGGCAAATACCATTCTGGATGCTCAGTACATCTGCAACGATTTGGAAGACCCGTGACCGAGAATGTCGGACCCACGTTATCGACCAATCGTATACCTAGAGTTCAAGATAAGCTTCCCCGTGAAGCATTCCGAAGCTTGTTGTTGTGGGCCCGGATCCTCGGTGTTTGTTTCAGTCGCGCTACAGTCCGGGAAGGTGTGGCGCCGATACCGTGTATTGTTTGAAATTGCGAGCTTAGGCATGTGGCTGTGAACAATACTATTGTTTGAAAAGGATGGTGCGAACGCCACGACTTTCTTCAGATTTGTTGCCTAGACAACGAAAGCTTAAAAGAAATACAATACAAGTTCTTAACTTACCCTTGCAATTGATGAAATAGACGTTGATTGCAAAGACAAAATGAAGTTCATAGAAATGAAATTTGAGGAGCTAATGCGAAAAGTCCAAGAAGGAGAAGGTCGAAAGATGAGAAGTAGAAAGGCCGACCAACCCTTGAACAATTGAAAATTGTCCTTGGGCTTCAATAATGTCCAAACTCAGGCACAGGGCGGCCTAGGACTCGAAACGCCGAGGCCACCACACAGTTGCATACAACACCATGTTTCGTAGAATCCAAAACCAAAACTTAGATGCAACCAATGTTCCGGATCATTTTCGCAAGTCGAATTGCCTTTTTCTGCTTTAGGAAATCAATACATGAGGCGAAACTGTCCGGTTTGCAACCTGGCAATACTTAGAGTTGAGGTGAATGGCCGTTCGCGAGTTGGTGTGCCAAAGCTCCACGTAGTGCGATTGCCTGACACCCAAAAAAGGCCATATCCATTCTCAGAAATCGATTTTGAGAGTAATATTTTTATGGCCGTTAGATTAAGGACATGATTGAATGCACCCCACAATGTCAGTATTCAGCCTAAAGCGGTAGTAGAGGGATAGATGAACGGCACTCAGCTTCACTGAAGCCGGCATATTCACCCCACTACGTCCAACGACATCCAAATGTTGAGGTTGCTGCACATAATGTCTGTTGTGTTCTCTGTATCATCATTAGAATGAAGTTTCTTGCCCTCAACCCTATTGCTGTGATCTTTACAGTTATCTTGCAACCAATTGTTGCAGATAGTATCGCTGCTTTACCGACCGTCAAGGTAAATGTCGACCCGGGAATCCATCACCAAACCATCACAGGGTTCGGTATATCCCAGGCCTTCCAACGTGCACGCCAAATCTATGGTAACACCTCATCTCTCTCGATCCTCAACTCTCAACGTGTTTTGGACCTCCTTTTCTCCAATGAAACTGGTGCCGGTCTCACGGTGTTGCGGAATGGCATTGGTTCCTCACCATCATATAAATTCGACTGGATGAAGAGTATCGAGCCCGCAAATCGGGGGTCCCCTAACACAACGCCAGTATATGAATGGGATGGGGACGATGCGGGACAGGTGTGGCTTACAAAAGAATCTTTGAAAAGGGGTGCGGTAACATTGTATGCGAATGCCTGGTCAGCACCTGGATTTATGAAAACAAACGGCCAAGATTCAAACGGGGGGTATATATGCGGCGTGTCCGGGTCCACGTGCATATCAGGAGATTGGCGTCAGGCATACGCAGACTACCTTGTCCAATACTTGAGATTTTACAAGGAGAAAGAGGGTATTCGAATCCAGTACCTTGGCTTTCTAAATGAGCCAGATCTGAACCAAACATACGCATCAATGCAGTCTTCTGGTTTTCAAGCTGCAGACTTTCTTCCAATACTGCGTTCGACGCTAGATAAATCCGAGTTCAAAGAAGTCAAGACAGTGTGCTGTGAAGCGACCGGTTGGACAGATGGTGACGATCTTCTTGCCGAACTACAAAGCATCCCCAGCGCAGAGGACGCGTTAGATGTTTACTCAGCTCATGGTTACTCCTCTCACCCCTCTCTTCCATTTAATACAAAGAAGCCAGTCTGGCAAACGGAATGGGCGGACCTGAATGGGAGGTGGAACATAGCATGGGATGATCTCGGGAAGGAAGGCGAAGGTATTGCGTGGGCAAATAAGATACAGCAAGCGCTCACAATATCCAACATATCTGCATTCTTCTATTGGATCGGTGCAGAGCAGGGTTCAACAAATAGTGCGCTCATTCGGGTACAGAACGACACAATTTCCGCTTCTGCAAGACTGTGGGCTTTCGCCCAATTCTCGAGATTTGTCAGGCCTGGAGCTATCCGAGTTGAGGCAGCGAGCACTGTGAGATATGTGAGAGTTAGCGCTTTTGTGAATGCAGACGGGAAAATTGTTGTAGGGGTTATCAATAACGGACATACGGACGTACACATGGACGTTGAGATTTCGGCTGTCAAAGGAGCGAGAGAATTTGCCTCGCCGTGGTTGACGAATAGTTTAAACGATTTGACAAGATTGGAGAGTATATCAACTTCGGAAAGTAGTGCAGGACTAATGAGCTTCAACACTACGGTGCTGAAGAGAAGTATGGTGAGTTTCATTATCTAACTCATCAACGCACCCACTCCCTGGCATCAAAGCGTCCCTGGGACCTCGTCGAAAGATTTTTCATGAAAATTCCACTTAGGCTAGACCCCGGAGAACCGGTGAAGTTTTTGATTCTTTATCTGCTCAAAAATTACTTTTATTTCATTATACTTATTTAATCTACCGGCATATGTGTATATACATACCAACATCATCAATCTTGCATTGTTGAAGCAGGGCCTGGTCACTCTCACTAGTCTAAAAAATATAATACACATTCCCACCAAGAAGAGTGTCTTTAGTCTTGCTGGTGTGTTCTTTGCAACCGGCCCACTGGAGTGCATGGTCTCACCGGTACCACCATTGATCTCCAAGATTTGACAAGGAATGTGAAATAACACAAATCCGGTTTCCAGTCCATTTATTTCGGCGTAAATTGCAATAAAATGCATAGTAAAAGTGTTGAAGAGATATTGCTGATTATATCGTAGGCTTGAGTCCCGAATGAAGCTGTTACGATTAAACATCCTAGGCACATGAGTACGTATGATAAGAAAAAATGATGAAATGGGTATATACGACGTGGAATTAAAAAGAAGAATTACCCAACAGCATTTCAATACAAACCTTCGTCAACATGTGTTTGAGATTTCTGGAGACACAATATGAGGTGGTGTAGTTTCTCAAGCAACAGAGGCGCCATTTGATGGTAGATTAGAAGCTATAGCATTAAGATAAAAATAGCTTCGCGGAGCACTTTCGCTGCACCAAACATGGTAGTCAAAGTGCGGAATTCATCACTTTATCTACTACCTACCGCCTTTCACTCTCATCTAGCAAAATATGCCCTGGGCTAGGTGGTACATCACCCGTCTCCCAGATCTTCTTCTCCGATCCTAGCTGAAACAGGATCTCTCCCCCTTCCGTCATGATCCCGCCAGCATCCTCGTGCTCAAACCAGTTCTTGTCCCAAGCCTGACCATTGATGCTCACTGCTTGTACGTAGTACCCCTGCTTTCCTTCACCGTCATCAAGCCCCTCAGCCCTGATACGTAGTGTTCTATTGTGGTTTACAGTTATGTTGATATCTTCGAACCACGGGCTCTCAATCAGATATACGGGTGTTGTAACAATGGGATACAAGCCCAGCATCTGCCACACTAACCAACAGTTCAGAGCCCCTGCATCGGAATTCCCTGGGATTCCATCACTAGAGTTGAAGTAAAAGTCTGTAGCAAGCTGGCGGGATCGTTCTACAGACTTGTACTGCTTGTTCAGATAATTGTATAGGTATGGTGTACCAAAGTCAGGCTCGTTTGCTACATTGTTGATGGTCGTGATACCAAGTCCGTTAACTCCCAAGTCGACACCAGATGTGTTGGGTTGGAAGACATAATCGAGGCGAGATTCAAATTGGTACGGGCCACCCATCAGTTGGATCATTGTTTCTACGTCGTGTGGAATCACAAAAGAGTACTCTGATTGTGCATTAGTACTGCTCTTCACTAGACGGAGTGTTACGAGCTTCAACTTACCAAACGCAGTTCCCTCATACGATTCGTCCGACCAATTGCAATCGCCGCAATTCGTGATGTTATACGTTTTATGAAAAGTACCATTAGCAAAGCGGGGCATAACGAAACCTGTGAAGTTCCGAGCAGTAGCTTCTGGATCCCAACTTCGCTGCCAACCGGCTGACCGGCGCATGTACAGGTCCCGGTCTCCCGGTTCCTCACCAGCAGCGATTTGCGCCACAGCGAAATCGTTGAGAGAGTACTCCACAGTCTTTGACACTGCGCGCGTGTTGCGGTCAGCAGAAACATAGCCCAGTGGAATCCAATCGTCCAAAGCACTTCGGCCTTCCTTTAGAGAGCCTTGAGGATCAACGGGGTTCTGGTCAAAGAAAGGAAGGACTTCTGCATCTTTCTTTACTGCTGCATACCCTTCAGTCCAGTTAATCTTGCCTCTTAAGCCTTTGACATATGCATCTGCCAGAACATTGTCTGCGTTTGAGCCGCCTTGCACTAACCCATTGTAATTGCCACTTCGCCCATCTGGCATGAAGCCTTCGTTCTTGAACATATCGATTAGTGAACGAATCATAGACTCGTAGTATGATGGCTGGATAAGGTGCCAGAGCGAGACCTGGTTCCGGAAGAGATCCCACATTGTGTAGAAATCGTCCCAATATGGCTCATCATTCTCCCAAAGCGGATTCTCGCCTACTCTCTCACTTGGGATGAGGTGCATGAAATATAAACTAGAATATAACAGAGCTAGTCTGGTCTGATTGCCGTCTGGTGACACCCTAATCTTGGAGAAGACGTCACGGTTCCATTCATCTCGCGCTGCTTGTGCAGTTGTTTCAATATCCCACGTGAGCTCCCCATTCTTGTATGCACATGCTTTATCCACAGACATAAACGAGATGCCAACCCGCGATTTCACCCCGGTGTTGTTATTGGCCTCTTTCCAAGAGAATATCGCGCCGACTCGGTTACTTTGAGGACCCGATCGCGCAGAGGAGCCTTGGAAAATTGGTTCTGGGGTTGTTGCATTGTCAAAGGTTCTAAAATGCCGACCCACAGGGAATGTGTTTTTGCCGCTGAACGCTGTAGCGCTGTCAGGTGGAAAATCGAACTCTCCACACACATATACAGTCACTGGCGGACCCAAGTTCCAACCATTTGCGATAGAAGTATATCCTGTGTAGATGGATGAATTGGGGTGAATCTCGATCTCTCCGCCAGCGTAAAATTGGGAGTCCCACGAGCGGGTTGGGTGTGGGAGGTAGTGGGAGAAATCGACGAGGACATGTTTCTCGGTTGGAGACGGGTAGCTGTAATGCATCAGACCTGCGTGTCTTGTTGCAGATAGCTCGACTGTAACACCCGACTCAAAATGAGTCCGAAAGTATCCTACGTTCGCGATATCATCACCCCTCTACGAATTTGTCAGATTCGCAATTGGTGAACGGAGAAAATCCTCAAACCAACCCGATTTTGCCAGTATGTTAGGTTATCCAGCAGGTTCACACCCTCAAGGCTGGCTAACGGCATCTGAGCCGGATATCCATATTTTGGCCCGCCTCCCGTTCCAGACTCATGAAGCAAGCTGATCCCAGTGACTTTTCCCCGTGGTGTCCACCCGCCATTGAGCGCGCTCTGGTTTACTGGCTGTTCAAAGGTATCGATCCCAAGCTTTACCATCCCGAATGGGACCGCCCCACCTACGAAAATGTCGCCGCCGCCATATGCGTAGCCCGCAATTGCGCCTTCTGAGCCGATGAAAGGATTGACAAACTGTAGGGATATCAGAAAGTCGGTCTTGCTTGAATATTAGTCTCTTGGCGATGTACCTGAGAATAGTCTACATCTTGTGCATGCCCAACAACCGCGAAGCTCTGAATGAATAGCGTCGCAATCAAGTGCTTAGATTCAACCATTGCGCAAGCTTTCTCAAGCCCCAGATGTGATTTTCTTCGATGTGAGAGGAGCTAGTCATGTTGCTATATGAGGACTGCCAGGCTTTCAAGTACCACGCTCCGACCCCGCAGTCTGCTCATCCCGGTCAAGGCCGACATGAACGATAGACGTTGTTCTCCAAGCACTGAGGTTACATCGCTGTCTATAATGTCAGCAAAGGATTGCGGGTAATGACGTTGATGAGGCCTCCTTCTTAGCTAGGCTAAGGGTGTACCTGCCAAGAGGTGGGAGAGCTGATAACGGAGAAGACTGGTGATGAGGGGTAGCTCTAGGATCCCCGCAATGCACGTGACGCTGGTATTCATGGGTCGATACAAGTACCGGTATGAGTTACCTCTCGTTGTTGTCTTGGCTCCCCTTCCGCTTCATCTTTGCACGGTAGGATACCAGGACTTGAGGCAGTTCCGGCTGTTGCTATGATGACATTTCCCGGATAGGGTTCTCGGAACCACCTTTCCCGTTCTAACGCCTTCGAGGTACATATTGCCAAATGAAGGTTTCGAAGGAAATCATCGCACAAAGTAAGGGTAGAATCTCCCAGATAGCATTTGGTCCCACAGTCGACGCTGAAAGACTGGAGATCACGAGAGACATGCTACTCCGCTTCCAACAGGTCCATCAAGGCACACTACTTGTACCATCCTCCCATTCTCGAACCACATCACGCATGCCAGCAACGTCACCACGCCCGGCAACATCTCATCCGCCGCCGAAATCTACATCTAGGCCTGCATGGGATCACGTGTCCTCTTCGAGACGTGATATTCATCGAAGTATCCGAAACACCACCCGCGACACACGTCGCATGGATCATGCGCCACGACTCGCGCTCCCTCATTGGCCCAAATCGCCTTTCTCAAACCCAGAATGCAGCGCCCCATTGTGCCTGAATTTTGTGCACGCAATTGAAACCCACAATGACAAAATCCTCAGGCTGCCCCCACAAGGCTGTTACTTAAGCCGCAATGGCTGTTCGCTTGCGTATGGAGATCTTCGCGGCTCTTGCGGGTGGATATGATGATCACGCAAAAAGGGGAATGAAGGAAGGGCAGCCAGAAAGCCGGTTAAGCGATGTGAAGGCATAAAAGACAAAGGACTAACCCCCAGAGACAGACATCATTCAACCAGTCTTTCCTGAACTCGAGCTTCATTTCTTTCATACTCAACTACATTCTTTTGCGTCTGTGACTGCAACCGACCCGGCGTCGTTCATTAAACTACATTCTTTAATTAACTTCCATCTTTGATACCCTTTTCTTTACACACTTCGACAAGAAATCACAGTTCACTACATATCACACTTCGTCAAAATGCGTTTCACTATCGCTGTACTCTTTGCCTGTGCGTTTGCTCCTATCAACTACCTTCCTTTCCACGACTAATTTGCATATATAGTTGCCACAACGGCCCTCGCAATCACACCCAACCTTGCAGGCTCCTCCAATGTCGGTGCCGGTGACGGTTCACAGTTCATCACGGGCGGCTGCGTCTCCGATGCTGACTGTTCGTCTGGCTGCTGCGCCAACGCATCAAACGTCGGTGTCTGCTCCGCTGAAGCAGCACAGTTCCAGAATGGAAAGAACGGCTGCGGATTTGCAGACCCAAATGCTGCGGCTACCATCGCAGCTGCACAAGCTCAGGTTGCTAAGCAGGGCTTCAAGAGGGTTGTGAGGTCAAGTGTCGAGTGCTGAGTCATTGCAGGGATTTAGGAATTTAAGAGGGGGGAGTTGGAGATGAATTTATGAGAATCAAATATTTTCAATGGCAGAATCAGAAAATTTCTGACCAAACTTTTTTATCCTTTGTGTTGCTTGATGACGTATACATGTGCCACAGTGGGTGTCTAATCGCTGACTGGCTACTACGTACCATACACAGTTTATATGAAATAACGTGAAATTTTGAAGATGAAGACGAATGAGGCAGGGACCCATTATACGTAGGCTTCTTTGGCAAGCATACTAGCAGTACATTCACATTCACTCCAACGCTCTATTCTGCGGGTCGTTGAATAAGCTAGTATTTCCTATGGCTTACCATTTGCGATTAACGGTCATAAAGCTTGCTTGAACTCAAACATCATACCTTTACGGCACGTTCAGTAACGAGCACCCACATATCAGATTGCAAAAAGATCCCAAAACAGTTCTTCTCTTTCCACGGTTTCTCTGGGCTTGCAATTGCCCATTCGAAGTGGCGAACTAACTAAATGCGTGTCAGTTTACAAGCTACTACGAAAAGAGTAGTCATACCTCAAAGATAACTTTACTAATCTCCAACCAAGCAATCGGCTTCCCTAAACACTGATATTTTCCATAACCAAAGATCAGCTCTGTGGTTCTCTTCATTGCCACCCACCTTTCCTGGTCGCCCTCGTCTCCATCGTCCGGCAGCCACCGTTCTGGCCTGAACTGCTCCGCGTCATCACCAAAGATGTCTTTTCTGCGGTTGAGTCCATAGACCGAATAACCAATGTTCGTGCCACCGGGAAGGAAAACGGTTTTCCCATCCACAATGACAGTGTCGCCGCCTTTAGGAACTTTCTTGGGCACTTCATCAGTCACGGGTGGGTGGATACGCAGACTCTCGTGGATGACAGCTTGCAGGTACTTAAGTTTCTTTGTACTGGCGTCAGAGATAATACCAGTAGAGTCAGGTGCGTCGCGGGAACGGACGGCGGCGTCGATTTCGGATTGCAGTTTGGCGTAGACATGGCGATGAGACATTATATAGAGCATTGTAGCGCGTATTGCGTTGGATGAAGTGTCTGAGCCTGCTAGGATCTGCAGAATCGATTCTGTAAAGAGGTCATCTCTCGTTAGACCATGACGCATGAAAGAAGCAAGCATATCTGAACGCTTATCGATTGCTTGGGTAATCCGTGAATCAATCAATCGACGTGCGGTCCCCATCATTTTTCCAAACCCTTTTGCATCCTTCTCAGTGGGACCAAGGAGGCGGGAAATCGGTCCCCATTGCAAGACATGACTCAGCCCAAGGCCGACTACGCAAGTCATGAAGGTTAGACCTTGTTCGCTGGCAGAAATGTATTCGTATAGATCAGCGTCAGCTTTGAGATCGCCAAACGGCTGCCCAAAGCCAATACTACTGATCACGTCTAGGGCGAAGAATTGTATTTTACGAGCGAGATCCATAGGCTTGGACATTTTTTCGGTAGATATATATTTCGTTCTGATTAATTCGATGAGCTCTTGGACGTGTTTGTCAATAGATGGCTCTAGGTTAGGGTTTTCCTTTCCGGAGTACTTGCAAAGTTAGACCTTTTGTGTAGTTAGATTGAGAGTTTGAAGGCTTACTCCTGCAGCCATCTGATGCCGCCTTTTCGCGTGTTTCGCTTCGTCAAGCTGACTGAATAGATGGTCTCTCCCTGGTTCAACACGGCTCGCACCATAATACCATGCACCACGCGTGTATGACGACCGGACAGCACTCATATGAACGAGAAGTTCAGGGGAAGTTGTGATTAACTCATTGGGTCCGATTCTAGCAATTATACCTAATTAAATGTTAGTAAGAGGTAAAAACCGTATATCTATCATCGCTAACCGTATTCATCGCAGACATTCTTGTACCATAAGTGTGACCGGAAGCTTAGAGTTGCACATGAGTGCCAGAATCCGAACCAGCCACAAAAGGCTGGTCCTTTGAATGCCCGTAATCTATGATATGCCTGATATTTGCTGACTGCATAGATTACCAGGGCGAGGCCGAGTAAATGTAGTCTTGCTGAATACAATTGCTCAAGGAGTACTGCCATGCCAAAATCAGTAATAATTTCCTAGATAAGGAGAGAATTGCTATAAGCTTCAGAGTAGCAATGTTTGTAAAAGTGATAATGTATTAATCCCAGATTCTAGCTAGTTATTCCCCATGTGCGATGCTCAACATTGGGGAGTGTGGGGTTTAAATAAGCACTTGTTATAAAAAGGATGGATACGAGTTTTCAGGCGTCTTGTCATATGATTACCAGTCTAGAGCTAAATATAGTGATTCGTTGTAATCCAACCGAAAGGTAGTAAAAAGCAAGGTTTGTTGTGAAAATATACATAGAAGTATGTTTACATTCGCTATGATGCACATTGTTAGGCCCCCTACATAGAATATGATACAGCTATGCCATGTAGTAGAGAGGTCTCCAACTCTAAATCCCTTTTGAGTCCCTCCTGCATCATTAAATTTCCAAGAAAAACCTAGATAAATGTGTACTGAAGGAGGTTGACAAGGCCAGTATTACGACAGAGCTATCTGGTTGGATATTGTCTTCGGAAAGCCTATCTCTCTTCCCCTCTTCAATTTAGGCTTATACCGGTAGTGACCGCATTTTCAGCTTGGCGGGTCAAACCAAAAAAAAGGTTTCCCAAAATTCTATGACAGCGTTGATTTCGTAAACCTGACTACAATGTGACGATAAGAAACCCTCAACATGAAAAATTTACGAAGGCGAAGGAGCAAGTGTATATCCTGTTTCGTGAAAAGCTGTGAACGCATCCAGAGGTGGATGGGATTTAATCTCAAATATTCGCCAGATTGATCGCCATAAAAGCTTGTCTTGTCAGTAAAGGATCTGTGAATGTGTGTGAATCACTAGATCAATAGAGCTGATGAAATTTACTCTTAGACTAGATGTAGGGAGATGAGGGAAATTGGGGGTAACGCAATAGACAATGCTAAACATTAAGCTTTGCGTTGATTACGCCTTAACTAACAACGTATCGGATAGTAGTATATTTTCTAACACTCCATCTTTTTCATGTCAAGGAATGGAGGTTTACTGTTAAATTATGCAGAAGCTTCTGCATCTGAGACATGTTACTTCCTAGCTCACTGGTGCCTTCCCACGTTCTACAATTGATGAAAGAAAATGACGAGGTCGAATTGAGTTATGGCGATTCTCCTGGATATACATATCGAAAATGTACTGGGGCCATGAATGCACAAAGTCCAACCTGTCGTCTTGACGAATAGCCAGAAAAGGGAAATACAGGTCCACGAAGGCGAGTATTTTGAACAACTCATGCACACTATAACAGGGAGCCAAGCACCCATGTCTAGTGATCGCCCGAAAGCATGTGTGTTGTAAGAGACAGAATAGTATTGTCCTTCATATTAATGATGCATACCACTTCTACTTCGAGCGTGGATATTTGCGTATAGTTAAGGAGATAATCAGTGGTTCCAAAGCGCTTTGCTAGCTCAACACGAACTGTTAGATTAGGGCCAATTTGATTTGAAGACTAGATTATACATTTCAAAGCTGTTTCGTATTCTTCCTACTAAAATATTACCCCATTTCAAGCAAACTCAATCGGAATTAGGCTTGAATAAATAATATATTACATGCTTCTTAGTATTCAAGGATAATTTGCCGAAGCTGGTTTAATCTTATAGGGGAATAGCGACTCAAAACAAGACAACATGTTGGCGAGACGAGCTCGGAAGGAAATATTTCCTTCTTTCTGGATAGGAAATTACCTTAACCAGGTAACTGTTAGCTTAATAAAAAATTTAGGGATTAACACTTGAAGGTCAAATCACGTGTCTACATGGTTACTAATAATGTGCCTGCCCATCACCCAGTCTTCATTCCAAAGCTCGGGCTAAGAGTTACAAAGTGCCCGAAATATTTCAAATCCAAGATCCGAATAGTGCCGAGCCGAGCGTAGCCTACCGAGTATAGGTAATGACAATAGTCAGCATGCAAGGATGGGAAAGTGCACTGGGTGGCCTAATGAACATCAATTGTATACTTGAAAGCTACAAGCCATAACCATCACATTTCTTTTTTACTACGGTTTATCCATTGTTTCCCTTTTTTAAGAACTAAGATGTATACGCAATCCCTCTTCACTACTTTCACCGCTGCTGTGGCACTCGCAGGGACTATCAAGGCTGCTGGTGTTCAACACCGCACTCTGCAGACCGGTTCCCCTTATATCTATCCTGACATTTTGGATGCCAGCAAAGGCTCAGATTCACTCGTCAAATTTATTCATGGGTACTTTACTGCCAAAAGCTTGCACGATTTGGACGCCTGGTTGAAGTACTTCCACGCCACTCATGCAATCTACAGTGATGCAACCCTCGGTACCACAATCTCTCAACCAAACTTTACAGCAACATTAAAGCCGCTCTTCTCTGGGTGGGGCCCAGATGCAAAGTCATATCCGCTACGGATCATCGGTGACATGGATAGCGCCGTTATCATGTTTGTGGATACACCCGCGATGTTTGGTGCAGAAATACGCGCTATCGCTACCCTTGATTTTAAAGACAACAAAGTCATCCGCCAGGTTGACTACTGGGATGGGCGTGGCAAACCTATTGGGGACATGCGTGTCCCTGATGATCAATATCCTATCAACTTTGGAGAATCAACTATCAGACGAAGCCCCCACCCAAAAATCAAGGATGCAGCAAATAAAATGCATGCTGCTTTGTCAAACGGGAGCGCTATGGCGGCTATGGAACTATTCACAATCGACGCCGTACTGGAAGATCGGTCCACGCACACGAGGATCGAAGGTCAATTGGATATTGGGAATTATCTACACCGAGCACTGCCCACTCTCCCATACGGCGTCGGCTCGACCCTTAGACACGTTGTCGGAAGTGCAGATGGTGGCGCCTACGAATGGGAAGGCGGCCCTGGAGCGGTTGGTCGCAACGGCATCATTACACTTGACTTAGACAAGTATGGCAGGATCACCCAACTAACTACGGTCTGGGACACTTCGCGAGCAAGTCAGGAAATAATAATGAAGTTAGCACAACTGTCGATTGAATGATCAATTATAATACGGATGGAAATGCGTATCCATAAACAGAAACACAAAAGGTGGTTGTAGAAATATGGTTCTACTATGTATTGCTAGCTGTAGGGCATGCGGCTATAATAAACTTCTAAACAAGCTGGTTTTCCTGGGCCATAGAAATATAATTGAAAATATCACAAAGAAATAGAGACGGAGGCAGTGAAATAACTATAACTAAAAGAAATTCATAACGGGCTAAAGCTCCAATAAAGGATTTAAACATATTATGCTAAAGTTTCTTGGATGTTAAAATAATTCCTTTTACAAGAAACAGAAGATACGACATGAACGAAAAGAAAATATATATGAGAAGAAAGTATGAATCTATCTTGTTGATTATCTTTGAAAGTCTGAGATGACCTCTGCCTATCTCACGCCATTTGGTAATATTATATGGTGAGGTGCTATCAATGACACATAATAAAAGTTTCCAGACACTGGCCTGTAGATATTTCTATATTTACTACTACTGAAAGTGCTGAAATCTGTGCAGGTTAACCTCTACCATACAAAATATATTCATATAACTAACACTGCCAGCTGAAACATCCATAGAGTGTATCAAGGCCTGCACATACTCTACTCCACTCTATTGTCCCCACGAATTTCCTGTGTGCTCAATCCTCACAGTTCGAACAATTCCCGTTCTCTCACCTGTGACTTCCCTGAATTCTGAATCTCCATTCCTGCTCCCCTTATTAATCCCCTCAAATAGAGCTCCCTTGACAATTGTCTCTTTATCTGTCGCCATGCACGCCTGGATCTCACCCCCTCTCACTGTGGTAACAACTTCCTTCCTCATACTCCCCCCCCGTGTCTTATGACTTGCGTCACCAAGTTCAATGTATGTGCCGTATCTAGGGCTCTTGTTCTGCGGGCATGAACTCTTGCTCTCTTCTAACGATAAGGGAAGCGAGGCAGAATGGGAGAGGGTCATAGTCGCGGAATTGGGTGGACGGCCGCGCAAGAGAGATGGGAGGGTCGGAAGGCAGGCACAAACTACACCTGTCGTGACCTCTGCAGTTCTGTAGTGGTGTCAGGTGAATCGGTTGTATTGGAGAATCGAACGAAGTAGGATTGAGGGAGGAAAATTTCTATTTGATGATTTCGTTTATGTGAGCGACATACCCCCAGAGTAAAATAAGCGGATTGTTATAAGTAGTATCCTTGCTCGATGCCGTTTGTACGCGACATGCAAACCCGATAGCACTGAATATCGGTGCACTGTGGTGATTAGGAAATCGACTGATTTAAATCTTTGTATCGTGGTATGTAGACTTACACAGCCCCGATAGTGAACACTGCGCACACTGCAACCTTCTTTTGCCAACTCATTCTTAAATTCCAGCAAGCCTTGATTGGAACTAGGAGTATCAAAGCATCACTGACTGTATTGAACAAACCACTGATGATGAGTAGTATTGGAATGCTGACGCATTGTCCTGGAATATCTTTATTGTACGCCCGTGCTCTAGGATTGCATTGAAATATCTTGACGAGTGTAATTGCGGTATAGAAGGATGCAGATATGCCAATGAAAATGTGAATTATTGTCCAGAGTGGAGACCAACGTGTTGGTACTAGGAGTCGAAGATAGAGCACCAGTATACTTAGCTTGGTGAAGAAAATTAAAGGACCATATATGATGGTCTCGATCCAAAAGTACTGGGAAATTCAGCAACACAGTATGAAGTAGGGGAGGGAAATTACCCTGAGGACTTGTTCAGCCTCCTCGGGGGTGAGATTCCACATGTGTACCCCGGCGTGACGATTCATCATGAAGCCCATAAGAGAGCTGTAAATAGCAAGCCCAGTCTTTGATATTTAGTGATGAGATCTCCGAAAACGGCGACTTTGGCACTGGTGACGCATAGGGCTTACAAATGATAGACACACCATCCCTGTCACGGATTAGATGTCGATTCGGGATTTGAAGACTATAAGTAAATCTCGTACAATCTTCGAACACCCATTGCTTAGGCATTCGGCCAAATCCAAGTCTTACATAACAACGTAAAACGAACAGGATCCCGGCAACAATCATGCACACTGTTTGTGCCAAGACATTAAATCGCCAAAGAACATTTGGGTGATGCTCTAGGTCCGAATGAAAACCTGGTGGCGGAGTCATAGCGGTACTGAGTGAAGAGGTGGTACTAAATTCCATGGCTAGCTAAAAGGCGATGCGCTCAGAAAATTGGGTCTACGAATCACCAAGTTACACAGGTCAATCAATGGCAAACGAGGCGACATCCACGGGCTTTGTTTCGGAAAAGTGTTCCTACAGAAGTGTGAATTAGGTTGAAGAGCCTAATCTGGGTTCATTAAAGGAATAAAGAGTATACTAGAAATAGAACAATGTCTGAAAAGAAATAGGCCATCTCCAGGGATAAATCTATGCAGGAATGGGACTTGACTCACGGTATCTTAGAATTTTAACGGCCCCGAAATAGATGAATACATGAGGCAAGAGATATCGAATCGCACCGAATTTAGAAGCAGGAATGCAAGCTTATATCTGAGACAAGTCAATTGAATAAAAATGGTTTCCAGTAGGACGGCCTAAACTAAAGGTGGTAGGAGTAACAGGTAGGCAAGCGGAATAGCACGGGTAACTCCCTAAATCGGTGCGAGGAGGTCTGCGATACAGTAACTCTTAGAATGGAGTAGCGAACAATATATCCCATCGAGAGAGCTGTGCGTTTCCGTATGTCACACGTTCCTCGGCTTCCGCATTGAAGGACGATAGACGCCACTGGGCGTAAGACTGAAAACTGATCCAGCCACTACATGGATCTCAAGCTGCTTTCCCGTTGGCACACTGTGTTAGAAGTGCACTTCTAGGAGGGCGTTTTTCCATGACTTCAGATTTGCGGCAGTCTCTCTCCTCCTGGAGTTTTATCAGCTCATCTAGTCGAACTTTTAGAAGCATTTCGTGCTGATACTTATTCAGTTCAAAACTGACTGTGTTCAATTCTTAATCGTACACTTTTTGAGACATTCCATTTAACCACACGCGATGAGGTTCCATCCTGGCTTATAGTTTACGTGCAGTAAAACTATTTAATTTCCTTCATCGTTCATGTATAAAATGTACCTGCTTATGGTACGGTGTTTGACATTGCCATTCTTTTCGAGGCTTTGGTGGGTTCTCATATTTGGCATTTTGACACGGTATTTGGTGAGGAACTTTATCAACATCATTACCACTCGTTTCAATTTCGATTAGCCTAGGCAAGATTACATAAAAGTCTCAAAGGTCTGTGAATCCAAGCAGATCCATGAATTCCTTTAAGACCTTAAAATGATCTTGGGATCTTAGGAGCCTTAATTTATTTCTATAATTTATATATTTAGCTATCACAATAATATTACTTCAATCTATGCTAGACTTTGCTGTTTCGGTGTATGGTAAGTCGAGTACCGGCCATCATGAAATTTGTTGGTTACACTGTCGTACAGATCCTACCTCAGTGAGCCATATAAAGTGCTGCAGTGCTAGTTTGTATCCGGTAGCGTCGATCATTTACTAAGTTTGAAGATGACTCACAATTGTTGGAAAGGAAGTCGATATCATCATCTGCACCTGGTCAGTTTTTGAAACTCTTGGATAACACTGCTATTTCAATAAAGTTAGAGCTATATGTTTATAATGAAGCCTATGTATCCCATTGTAAGGGTTTAGTGTAACATATCGGTTACTATGTGTTGGTGAAGATCCAAATCACTCATGGGTGCACATAGAAAATTCACAATCTCTGATACAAACGTCTTGAAACAAGCATACCGAGCTTCTATTACATTACACAACATATTTGGCCAGTAAAAAAAGGCTTCTATCCGGGAACAGGGACGCTGGCGATTGTGTTTGACTCCCATATGACTGTGGGAAATCAACTTACACTAGGTATGCTTCTCCGCACATATTAGGAAGTTACTACATTGTGGAGAAGAGTTTACTGTGGTGATAGTAACGCGGCTGCAACACGAGTGTAGTGGTGATGCCACCGCGACACCTTCGTAGTGTAAATTAGACTAATCTCGCTCCGCTGGGTGCTCTTGAGTCCCAGGTACTGGAACATGGGCCTCTGAGCTGGTGCCGCATAAAAGGGATTTGCACAGCTTTGCGAACCTGGCTTTTGGTTCGTGAGAGCCGACACGGCCCTGGTGTAATGGCAAATGCTGAAGTTCCTGAAAAGATACAAAACTGTGGAAACACATAATGTCATGCTAAAGTGCCACGGGACTCGAGAATTCGCTCGTGCGAGTTGTTGACGAGCCACAGCAGGAACATACGGCTCAGGCTGTTGTCATTGACCTATTCCATGCCACTCTCGTATGCTTCTACAAAATTTTCGTCGTAATCAACCATTCTTCGCCGCTCTTTTTTGATCCAAATCCCCGTATTCCCTTAGAAGTGGGTATTGAAAGTGGTTGTTCTGCGATTGGTGCCCTAGGTAGGCTGGGGCATAGAATACCTACTCCAAGAGACGAAGAAACCTGCCTCGATGTCTAATCTTGACAAGAGAATTGATGGTATTGCAGTGGCTTACATTGTCTACTGACGTGTTTAGGTAGAAAGACAAGGGAATTGAGTTAGCCCGTAGATCAAGTTGCGAACGAGTGCACGGGCGCTGAATAAGCCGCCGCCTACGCCATCACATGGGTGGGATGAAACATCAACAGCAGGGCTTCCCGCTCATTTGCACTGCCCATCATGACAACTTCACCAACTCGTCGGCCCTTAATCATGGAGCACGGTTAAAACCTATCGTTCAAATATCGCCACTTCGCATCACAGAGCTGGCTGCCCATTACCACAGCCATGATTGGAACTTCGCTACCCGAATACATCTTTATTCGTGCTAGCATCTTCGCCTTACGCTTGATAACTCCGCTCAGCATCTCCTATTGCGCCTTTAGCATCGCAGACCCACCCACCTCTCGCGCCGGTAGGCTCCTACTCGGATACTGTGCCCTCGAAGCCGGATTCTGGCTTCTGGTGTACCTGCCCCGCAAACGAACCCTCCAGGCCGCCGCCACACACCCCTCGCCGCTGCCTCGCGAAGAGCGCAAAGAGCTGTTCTGGAAGAGTTGGGATAAGATTCCTAATCCGGAGTACTATGTATCCAAATGGCTGCTCGGCGCGAAGCCTAAAGACGTACGCAGGGATAATGTAAAGGACTTTTATCGCTGGGCATTTCTGAACCGCGGGGATGGCGAGCTCGAGGACGCAGAACGGGAAGAGGAAGAGAATGAGCTTGAAGAATACGTGGATGGAGTCCAAACACTTCTGGGGCGCGATATCGAACCTGGCAGAGGGAACGCCAAGGCTTTGAGGCTCACGGTGGACGACGTCAAGATGCTACATCGGCCGTTCTGCTGGTATATGACAGTAGGGCTCGTGGATACGCTCACTGCCGGATACCTCTATTATAGCGGCTTCCAGCTCCATCGTACATCCTTACGCTCCTGGTTTTCCGTTTTCCCGTTTCGCATCTGTACCCTCTTCTCACGCCGTCTCTCACCAGCCCCAGACTTTAGTTATTGGCACCGCCCACATACCTCGAAGACGCGTCTGCCGATTCTCTTCATACACGGCATATCGATAGGCTTATACTCGTATGCTCAATTTCTGGCAGAAATCAACCAGCATGACCCCCGTGGTCCCGAGGACGGCGATGTTGGCATTATTGCAATTGAGATAATGCCTATAAGCTTTCGCATCACAGGTCCAGCCCTAGACCGTGACGAAATCTGCCGCCAGATCAACGTCATACTTGAGCGCCATGGTTGGAGTAAAGTTGTCTTAGCTTCACACTCCTACGGCTCCGTCATCACAACACATCTCCTACAAACCCCGTATACGGCGGCTAAGATCGGCCCAATGCTGTTCATTGACCCAGTAACATTCCTCCTACATCTTCCGGATGTTGCCTACAACTTCACGGCCCGCAAACCGCGTGGTGCGAACGAGCACCAGCTCTATTATTTTGCCTGCACCGACATGATGGTGGCGCACACCCTTGCACGTCACTTCTTTTGGTCGCAGAACATTCTCTGGAAAGAAGATATCCGAGGCCGTGATGTCACTGTTTCCCTAGGCGGAAGAGATCAAATTATCGATCCCCACATGGTGGGCAGGTATATAGCCGGTATGGACTTGAAAGATGAGAACGCAGAATGGAAAGATCGGGAGTGGATAGGACATGGGTTAGAAACCGTTTGGTTCCCTACATGTGACCATGCGCAGGTCTTCGAGAGGAAAGAGGGCAGACAAAGGTTAGGTGATGTTTTGAGGCGATATGCTGAGACCAGGAGCATAGAAGATGATGAGATACCTTGACACAGTGTTGTTGTTAGCTATTTAGATGTCATATTTCTGTCTCTTGAGTTGTAAAAATATCATCAGTTTGTTGCATGAGAGGTTTTTCATTCTAATACACATGATTAAACGCGCCATCGATCACAAAACGCAGCAGTTCCACTGATGCAGATCGCACACCCGACCGACTTCTAACCCTCACAACTCTCATTAAGTGTAATACAGTTCTTGCTATGCGCCAATCAGCGTCTCTCTTCTCTGCCAGCTGTTCAAACATAGTACCAACCAACTCTTAACTCTTAATTGATTCTTAATTGCATAGTTGAGCTTAGCAATCTATTTCCTATATCCCATCCAACACCGCCAGTCTCTATCCTCTAGTCCCCTTACGTGGCATCGCAAGCAAAGTAATTGTCTCAACACTATCGACCTCCTTTCGTGTATTGCACGGTTAGCCCCAACGTATGTCCCACCCATCCCTCTTAGCGATCTCGCTCTTGCGTTTCAATTTTCGCCCCACACTGAGGATGAAGTTGTAGATTATGTCCGAAATTACAAGGTGGTGGGGAGTTGGTGACAGAGGCGATGCTGCAGTGGTTGAAATAGGATATGACGTTGGATGTGAAGTGGCGAGTTTGATGGAGATGGCTGCAGCAAGGAGCATGATGAGCTTCATTTTGGTTAAGTGTTTCCTTGATTCCTGTTACGTGTTGAGTTTGGTATGGTCTTGAGGGCATCGTTGATTTGTGCGAAAGCGGAAATTGATAGCGTTAGAATCATGATATAAGGAATGAATAGTGGAGAAAATGACAGGCGTGTGATTTTATACTCGTGTATGTGACCATTCATGATAGGATCTACATGAAAAGTTATTATTTAAATGACTTAACATTGTTTGTTGGGGATCATACGCCAAGTTCAATCGTCAAGTCCTTCGGTGGAACAAGACTAACCTGCTCCAGAGAATCAACAGGAACTAACTACAGCTACAACTGTTTTGTCACGATTTTGGTTTAAAAGATACTTCTGTCATAGCATTCAATTCTCCTAATTTATCACAGCCCAGAAATACCAATAAGTCTGCTAATTCTCAAAGAAGCAGTGCGCTAGAAGATGTGTGTGCGCCTTCTGCCACCGCTTAGGGTTTGGATGTATCACGCATGCCTCGCATGGGATCACGACGCCGCGCATTTCAGGTCGATCCTCTACTACCATGCACTTTTCTGTGCGGTGGGTGTGAGCATCCTGGTATAAGGTTGAGCTAGCAGCGCACTTTTTGCATTTCATAGGAACAGTACAATCCGAGTGTAGGTGCTTGGTAGAATCACAACGAGTACAGAACAATGTAATGCCCCACGTTGGCTGAGGTTTCCGGGGAAGAAGCAGTTTCAAGTGTCTGACTCCGGCTTTGTTCACTTCTGCTGTCGGTGGAGCATTGTGAACTGTCGCAGTCAAGAATACAGTTACCATTGTATAGACAATGTCATTTCCGCCCGTGTGCAAAAACTCTTCTTCGATGTCATACACTTTCAATAACTTCTTCAGGGATATTAGCTTTCCTTGTTCGCTCAGACAAGCTTCTTCGGCTAGACACTGGGAGTCCACAGTCGCAACAATGACTCCAAGTTCGTTTAGGTCTAGGTTAAAGTGGGACTTGATCTGCTCGATATCATTTCCCACTGCATGTCCAACGAATATGACTGGACGTAGGTTGCCATCCGAATCTAAGTGAGTAAAAGCATCAGCTAGCAACGTAGGGCACTCCTCCATATCCACAAACTTGGTTGTTCCGAAATGAAATTTGTCAGGGCGTCCGGGACAAAATTTTGTGTTTACCATGTGTGCGTTCACTTTGATCCTAGCATGAGCAGCCTCTAGATTCTCGAGATTCTTCCAAATACCGACGTCAGGATTGATTTTGCGAGAATCAAGGACTGAGATTCCAAGTTCTGTGATGTTACCCTGACCAGATTCGTACCATTCAACGTCTAGGCCCACAAATACAGTATTGTCAAGATCCTTGGGCGCTTTCGGTAAGCGGTTGCCAAGGAAGTGTTGAATTATTTGAAGTTGCCAGTACTTTCCTCTAGTGAGGTATGATGTTATTGGAAGCATAGCACCCAAGTTTTTGGAGGAAAGGTCCATTCTTTTATCCTCAATTTGGTTGATTTTTTATGGTTGTGGTTGTCTAGCGGATATATTGTGATTTCTCTGTTGGGTATAAAATTAAGAATCGAAGGAAGGAATATTTATATCGCACTCGGATACAGATTTTGAAGACTATGCGGGAACACCGAAAACCTGTGTATACATAATGACCTCTTCCTTTATTCCTGTAGCATGGGGAGTGGTTATTCCTTACGTTGTGAAGATATTAAGGGGGGTAAACTGCAACTTGAGTATTGTGAGATATGACTGGGTTACAGCTTCGAAATAAAATCACTAGCATAATTATTGTTCGAGACACGTCATCTTTCACTTTATTCAAAAGCCTACACCCTTGGAAAACATCGATTATAGTAGTAGTGCATCTTAGTGCCTCGTTTTGCAATGTTATCATCCTAGTATTTAGACGGATAACATCAGCCTCACTATTTTATTACCTCCTAAATCTAGCGCACGCGACTGCATTCTAATCGAGAATGGTGGACCTAGCTAGGTGTGTCCAAGGATAAGCGAGAAAGGCTGTAATATGTGTTTTACACTACCATTTTAGACTACTAGAACGACCCACTGAATCACTTTCGAAATACAGCCAAGAAATTCTTACGTTCACGCCCTAGAAGCATCGGTTGGAAGGAAAAGTAAATTGGGTTTGATAATACAATGCATAATAGGTAAAGATCGATTCTCTTGACCTGAATCTAAAGCCCTTCACTCCCCGGCATTTCCTCTCTGACATCGCCCAGCGTGAAGGAGGTGGGCTACAGAAATGGGTTTTGTAACTTCTTTCAATTTTTATAACTCATTTTTGGAATACTGAAGGCATCTTGAGGAGCTCATGTTTTCAACTTTTTTTCCCGTCTTTTTCTGTTTTCAACATATCGTTTGGATTCTTGAAACAGTCCATCACTGCTTCTATTTTATCCATTCTTTCCAAGACATGTCTTGTCTTGCTCTATTCTACTAACCAATCTACATCTTTACCCCTTCTCGAAATCACAGTCTCCAGTCAATGAGTTGGTGTTAATACTATCGTTCCATTTAGACTGCTCAATGCTCATGGACGAGGGCGTGCAGCCCACCGCTGCATATCTGGCCTCTTTGTCCGACTCCGGTAGGATTTTCGTGATTTTTCCTTTACGGGGGGCAAGCATTGCGTTGGTGCCGTGCCCGTGTCGTCACCTTCTCGGTGTTGTTTTTTTAATTTTGGGAGAGAATCGCTGTTGGTTGAGTGGATGGTGTAGTCGTTATCCTTATCGTAGCCCCGCTTCTTCTTGTTGGGAGCCGAAGTCTGTGCACCAAGAGCAGAATGGTGCTGGGTAACTGGAGAGATTTGTTGAGGATTCGATGGGATCGTAACCTGGGTGGGTTTCTTGGTCAGAAGTGCGCCAAAGAGCCGGCTCGCTTTCGCTTTCTCCGGATCTCGAGAGACTGGACTCATGGTCAGGGCCGGAATGCGCTTTGTTGTTTCTGCAGTTGCGGGAGTATGCTTCGTTCGAATGGTGCCCCTTTGAGAAGGACAAGGTTTCGGTGACGTGTGAAGCATATGGGTGGATGTAGCTGGCTTCTTTCGGGCTTCTAGTGATGGAATAGGAGTGGCTGGTGTCTTGGTAGAGGTAGGTACTTTTTGTGTATTTGTGGAAGCCTTGACAGCGGAGTCGAACCTGCTCTTGGTTGGATCATACCCCTTTGGGAAAATGATTTTTAAAGTAGATTCCTCCATAGGTGTTTGTCTGGCGATATTGTCCGTTGAGTTCGAGGTTCGATGAGAATTCAATGAAGATGGGTTTTGTCGCGGCTGAGGGTTGTGTTGGGGGTTGTACTCTTGAGATATATGGTGCGCCGACTGCAGTGAAGTAAGCGCTGCTCGCTTGTGCTTCTTCGGTTCCGGTGCGGCTTGGTCCGCCTTCCGCTTGCGTGACCTATTAGAGGCTGGCATTTGAGAATTAGGAATTGAACAAACGCTGTTCTTGCTTTTGGTTGATGATGTGGTGTCTTTGTGGACGGACTTGGGGGCGTCTTTGGTCGGAGCTCGAGGGCGGTGGGGAGGAGGAGGAGGAGGAGGGGGAGGAACTGGAATCATTCGCACAATGAAATCCTCCATGTTCCAATCCGCAGAAGGAAACTCAACATATTCAGGTTGTTCGGAGAAATCGTCATCGCTATCTTCTAGGGATAAGTCCACGACGGGAATCGTCTGTTCCATACGGAGTAGGTTGGGGAATGGTGCGCCAAACTCCACTTTTCCATTTTCATCAATTTGTACCTTTATCGGGAACTGCTCAGAGTGGGTGATGAGGCGATTGTTTGTTTCGGGCACAATCTTGTAACCTTGCCTATCTGCCCATGGGCTCACATTCTTGGCCTGAAAGACAGCTTTGGCCTTTGCCTTCTTCATTCCCATATCGCGCTCTCGAAACTCCATACTTTGGAAGCCATGGTCTTCAAAGCTGGTGGACGGGGTAGGTGGGGGAGCCCTGAACCTTTTACCATACACAAGGTCGTACAGGTGGATTGGAGCATCGCCAGGCTTCATGCCAAAGCGGCCAATAGCTCCCAGACCAATTTCTCCAGTGGTGGGGATGCCCAGAGGAACATCATGTCCAATATTGTCTCTTGGTGGGCGTCCATATATCCTTTCGAAATCTACGCCGGTTCCAGGAGGTAAGCTCTGCATACCAGTACTCTGATAGATGACTACATTGGAGCCTGAGACGTTGGTGCTGGCGTCTGAGTGAGATGGTGCTGGAGAAAGAGTATGATTTTTGGAAGGATTAGTCACGGAATCGCTGGTCGGAGGTGTAGGATAGTGACTTGATGCTGTAGCATCTTCTATGGTCCTTTTCTCTTTCTTCTTCTTGGAGCCTTTGAAAACACTTCGAATGCGGCGGGTCTTTGAACGGATGATGGTGACGTTTGGTCGTTTGTATAGCTTGTCATCTGGTTTGGTTTCGATGTTGCGCAAATTAGAATTAGACTCGTTCTTTTCCGCGTCGATCGCATCCACACTATGGAGGTGCATCTTTTCTGAGGTGAGCTTCTGCTTTGGTTCCGCTGTATTCGCTTCCTTTACTTCTTGTGCTATGCTCACCTTAGTCTCGGCCTTTTCTTGAGTGGCGGGCTTCTGCTTCGGCTCTTCAATATTCGTTTCTTTCTCTTCTTTTGCTATGCTCATTTTCATCTCCTCAGTGGTGGGTTTCTGCTTCGTCTCTGCAGCGTTTGTTTCTTTCCCTTCTTGGGTTATGCTCACTTTAATCTCCGCCTTTTCCTGGGTAGCGTCTTTGAGATCATCAGTCTGATTTGGGGATGAATTCATAGAGTGTGCATTATCCCCCGGTACGGCTGGTTCAGTCTGTATAACGTTAATAGTGAACGTGTAGAGGCTGTATTCGGGTTGACTTACTGGTATAGAGGATTCTTCAGGTTGAACGCCAGTCTGAGGTGAAAGCGGGCTCTCATCATTGCAGGTAAGCTTTGTACCACCTACTTCAACATCCTGAGCTGCGGTGCCGTCCTCTATTGACACAGTGGTAGACGTTTTTGGTACCAAAGGTGCTTCTGCAGTAATCGCTGGTGAGGCAGGTTCCTTGGTCGGGGGAGTCACACAACCAGGTAATTCAACAGCCGTATCGTTATTGGGGCTCATTTGTGAGACAGAAGTGTTGCGGGGAGAAAGAGGAGTTGTATTTTCTTTCGGGGAGGACGTTATGAGCACGGTACCGTCACCATCTTTGGCTCGTTTTACACGCGGTCGGCTTTCTGTAGGGTTATTCTCCAAGCACTGCTGATCATCCACGCAGCGCTTGCGTTTGGAGGCGGTGGTCGACATGGTTCACGGACCGGTTGAAGGGTCTAGAAGGTTCAAAATGGTAGAAAGAAGTAAGAGTTTGTGAGAGAGTAGGTGCTGCTTGCTCAAGGTAGTGTCACAAAATGGAGGTTGTGGTATTTTTGAAAGTCTTGAGTTGGCAAGGTGAGTGAGGTGTGTTTGATCGAATTTCAGTTAGGCTAGCAAGCCTGCCGGTCTAGCATGACGCTAGCGCAGAGGAGGTGAAGGAGACTAACAGGCGGTCTTCTATTGTCCTCTTCAATAGTGCTATTGTCTTTTTTCTACCGGTTCACTGTTGATCTGATTGGCTGGTTTGTCCCCAGGCTTACCTTCACTCTCAATTAAAGCCAATATAATTGTGGACACTAGATTTTATGCATAATAGTCCTTCATACATAAAGGAGCACAATTTATGACCTTATTGAGACGGTCGTCTTTCTGTATAATCTATAAGCCCCGAATCCCAGTGTCACGTGGATATTCCGTCGACTTACCTGACCTGCCCTATAATTAGCTGTACATACCCTACGAATAAATGAATTTCTTATAATTTAAATTGCCATCTTGATCTTACCTCTTCATATATAACCTACACATTTTACCAATGATGTTGATGACTGGTTTATATTTCAATCAAACAGCCTCTGTGTTGAATTTGACGGTTGTTTGATAGCGACTCTAAATCATAAGAAGAATTTCTAGTGAAGCGAATTTTGTCCTCTTTATTTTTCTTCACTTGATAACAGGTTAGTATTACTAGTTTTCTTCTCATATTGGCAATCATGTGAAATCTGTGGAGTGGTTGGGAAGACAAGCAGAGAAAGACGGTATTACTAATCCATACTGTGTGCTATTTGATAATCGCTGCTAATATTTGTTCAATGTAGATCTTGGTAGCTTATGACACACTTAGAAGCTATACCAAGTACTCGAACCCCCGAATATGTTGTAAAAGAAAGGGAAGCGCAATCGAGATTGATCCATCGATGGTTCCTTTGAGGTCATACCTTCATTCCTCGCGTAATACAGAGCCTCATATCACCTTCCTGCAGTTCTATCAAGGATTTCCTGCTCCCTAGCATCTCTAATTCCCATGTTCATGAAACCAACCCCTTCTCATGCAAATACCACATACGTTCTGCATCGATAGCAAACGTCCAACATATAAATCAAGGAAACCTATACTACATCCTCAATTTTCTTTCCGTTTATTGCAAGTCAAAATGTCCCCCGAGGGAGATCATAATTCATCTTCGTCCTCGTCAAAATCACCCAGAATATCTGCTACCCTTTTCATAGTCTGACCCAAGTATCGGACTTGCAGGATTCCGTTGACTAGCTCTTGGGGGATACCATCCGCGTCACGCAGCCAAGCCTTCAATTGACGGTTGAGAACGTCCACTAGTTGGCGGTCTTGAGCAGTTGCGTTTGCCGTAGACTTGGCGCACGTCTTGATCAACGAGTATAGCTTTTCGCTCAATGCTGGCGATCGCAACATCTCGGGCGTGTCGTAGTTGGTGAGATCATCGACATATGACCCCAGGAGCTCCCAGCAGGTTGCAGTTTTGTCGGAGTTGCTAGGTCCAGCTGCTCCAGCCTGAACCGAAGGCTGTTCAGTGGGGGGAGGGCGTCGGTCAGGAAGAGCGGGGCGCTCTGGACTTGGATCTCGGAGTTCGTGAGATAGCTCGCAGAAGTTGCCTTTATTGCAGAGCCCTTGTTCAAATAACACGCACAGCTGGTTACGGCGAGAATCTGCGAGGGGGGCGTGAGGGGATTCGAGAGCGGGGCCTTGGGCCACGTGCGAGAAACCGCAGCTATCACCCTTGTTGCAGTGGCCTTTGAGGAAGTACCAACACGGCTTCTTGCTGCGAGGATTGGTGCTCGCGTTCCATTCAACCCCTCCGTTATTCCCCATGCCCGTTATTCCAAACGGGGTTTCCTGTGGGCGTGGCCCGAAATGCATGTATTGGACTACTTGTGGAATGCCCGTGTTTGACTGCCAGGCCGTTGTGGTATCGGCGAATCTGGTTGTGTGTGGATTTTGCTGACTGGGCGGCATCTGATTAACTGCCGGGACGTAAGACTGAAAGTCTGAAGCAACAGGAGCGGGCGGTGGTGGTGGTGGTAGTGCCCTACAGCCATTGTTAAATGTCTACTTCTGTCATTTGATTGGAAATATTAGCAATCACTCACCTCTTTTTCCCCTTCTTCGCGCTCGCAAGTATGTCATCCAATGCGTCATCTAGCTTTGAACGCAAATGGATTACAGGTTGGCCCGCCCACTGGCCTGTAAATCCGAAACCCCCCGTTTCTGGAATTCCAGATTGGCCAGTGCCAAACAAACCCTGGGATTCGGGTTGGGAGAACCCAAGAGGTGGAGGGTGATAGGGAGAGGTAGATAGGTGGTTGTACATGGCAACAGATGGGTGTCCGAATCCACCCACCAAAGGACCATCAAATTGGGTCGAGAATGAAGGAGGAGACGGACCCGTTATTTCTGCTGCTCCGAATCCACCCACAAGAGCATTGCTGGGCTGTGAAGGGGCCAATATCTGACTCCCGGCATCTTCATACATCCCCGTGTTGGCGGGCGTAGACTCACATGCCATCTCATCGGACTGGGATTCATCCAGTCGCTGAGATGGAGGACCAATTAGGTCCTCTTTGGTCTCTTGCTGGCCATAGACGAATCTAGGCCCGTTGCGGGCTTGTCCACTCATGGGGGCGTCACAACCCGATTCCGAGCGCAGGCGCTCCAGGTGCTCCATGAAATTAGGCTGTTTAGGCCGCAGCAATTTTTGAATCGGGCACTTGTCGACAGCGGCATCGTGAGCAAACTTGGCAATGTCACGATTCCGGAAGTTCTTGACTTCGATTTCTAAGAAAGCCACCCGCTTGGCTTGTTCGTCGCGGTCCTTCATGGCTTGGACAATTCCCTCCTGGAGAGATGTGACTTCGGCCTGGTGCTTCTCGGTGGCTTCTCGCTCACGCACCTGGTACTCGGCTGCTTGCATTTGGAACTGCAAGGTACCCTCAGCTATGTAGTTGGCCTTGGCCTCCTCGTACTCTGAGATCAAAGCCGCGCGATTCTGGTCGGCTAAGAGTTTCTGTGTCTGAAGTGCGGTCTCGTAAACCTTCTCCAGCTTTTCGATCTCTGTTTTGTGCTCATTGGATCCTTGCGAGACGAGGTCCCGGGCTTTGATGATAGCGCGGGCGTCAGCAAGCTCCTGAATCTGAGCCTCATGGTTTTCATAAATTTGCTGAGTCTTGGACTTCAGCTCGACCTCGTATGTGTGTGCAAGGTCTGTAACCACGGCGTTGTGGGTCTCTGCCTCCTGCTGTCGGAGTTGCTCAAGGTCAGCTTTCTCTTGCTCGACCTTGGCGAGATTCGCTCGGTACTGGACGACCATCTCGCGCAGATTTTCATCCGCCTGTTCAATTTTCTTCTTGGTCTCTTCTTTGAGAGACAATAGTTCATCTTTGTGTTGCTGCCTGATCTTGACAAGGTCGGCGATGTGCCTTGCTTCTTGTTCTTGTCGCTGCTGTTCAGCCCAGGCCTTAACCTGGCGTAGATGTTCGATCGTGTCCTCATTTGCTTCTGTTGGCTTCTCGATCTGCTCGTATGGCTCAACTGTGGATAGCTGTGGAGGTAATGTTGTGGTAGTAGGCCCCTGCTTCGGGAGTTCGCTCGGGGCGGGATTCTCATTCACTTCTACTTGTGCAAATATGTTGCTTGAAGGTCTTTCTTCATCATTCGAAACCCTGCCTACTGTATCTACACTGATAGCAGATGCGGAAACAGTGCTGAACTGAGTGGGAGTCGGCCTCGGGGATATGCAGATGGGTTGCTCGAGTGTGTACTTGATCGGCGTGGAAGGCGAATGCTGCGACCTGGGTGCGCCACTGATCGTGCTATCGAATACTCGAATCTTTTTACATGTAGTGTTGGCTAGCCGTTTGGCCTTGCTAGCATCGTCTCGAGAGATATTCGGGGTACGCAAGGATTCTCCTAGTGTGATGGCGGAGTCGGTGCGAGGAGCAGCTAGAGGGACAATTTTCTGCTGCACGGTAGTCGTAGATTGCGTCTTATTTTCCAAGTCATTAGTGAAATCGCTCATACTTTGAATCGTTACTGCTTACCTTGTTTGAGGCTTTAGCGCGACGGGCTTCGCGATCAGCAACCCGACGAGCCCTGCGGAAGAATGCGTTATTCGACTGTCGATGCGTTAGTATAGAAAGGTAATTGTTAATATGAATGGCTTACTTCAGCAGCCGTCCTAGACTCGTGGAACTGCATTAGAACTAGATCATCGGATTGCTCAATCTGGTCGGTCGGTTTGCTAGCGACGTCCTTATCCTCATGCTTGTTGTCCAGATTGACTTTCGTTTCAATCTGTAATGATATACCTTAGCAAGGTGGTGAATAACGCCCATTATATGAGCACTTACGGCCACTAAATTCGCGGGTACAACTTCCGTCCCTTCATTATTGGAGGTTGATTTGATCTCCACAGAGTCGGCAGGCACCTCTACAGCTATACACCCTGACGCTTTGCAGAATGATTTTAATAAACGATACTTGCGGGGATGCGTAGCCGCGGTCTTCTTGTTGAGATATTTATCATCGGTGTCATCCCGCTTCCTCTTGGAGCCGGGGACCAACTCTCTAGATGATGAAAAGAATATTGAGGAGAGCGAGGCCTTGAAGCGCTGGAATCGACTGAGGTTCTGGGGAGGTGCTGGAGCTGAAGAAGACTCGCCCATTTTGGATGAATCAGCACCTTCTTGCGAGTGGTGCTGGACTCCAAGTCCGTGATCTGTGAATAAGCTAGTGTGGGTGGGATTGTGAAGCTCTCTCGGGCGGGCGCTGTTTGCTGCTACCGGTACCATTGCGGGAGCTGTAGTAGTTTGCATTTGGGTTGGGTTTGTAGTGGTAGTTGGCTGTGGGGTCATTCCTATGGTGGTGTGAAGAGGTAAGTTGGAAGAGAATAGAATACTGCAGGTGGTTGTTGCAGTGAAGGCGAGTTGGGGAACAAGCGTGAAAGTTGGTAGCGGTTGGATTATTTAATGGGCGCTAGCTAGAGAAGGGATTTGGAGAAAGATTTTCACCTTCACTGACTCCTCTACAATTGCGCGCCAAGTGACACTCGGTGTAGTGAATGTGGGGGTGAAAGCGTCGGCCAAGTTGGATGAAAGACTGTGAGACGCGCCCTTTCAACTTTCAAACTACCAATTATCCTTAGAGAAATCAATATACTTTACACGCGATAAAATTGTGGGATATAATTCGTATGCAAATACTCGCGCTATTCACATCTGCTGGACTAGTATACACTTCTTTGGAGTAAGCAAGGGAACACTAGGGCAGAATCGAGATATATCCAAGTGACCTGAACTTTCTCGAAGAATAAAATTCTCGCTAGATTACGTTAATTTGCATCCTACAACGTCTGTACACATTTTTACAATAGTGTCTCTGTATTACAATTTTAACAATGTTCCACACCAGTATGCCGTGCTGGTATATACCAGAACGACTCTCGTCTGCAACGTAACCGATCAAACTACTTGATTCATTCTAGTTGTGGACTAGCGTATCTCATGTATCACAATTTGCGCAATGTACTTCATTCTAGAGAAAACTAGCCCTTTGTTAAAGAATGCATCACACATGCTCCTCGAAATACACGTTTATCCCCATATTATCTTGTGATGGAATACACCATTTCATAGCCAAGAACAAATCCAACCTCGGAGGGATTGTGAACATAGTCTAGGATGGCAGTGTTGAAAGCATGCCGTATTTGCCAAGTAGATGCCATGTTAAGAGGAGTAAGGGAATGAAGTAGTGATGGACACTCCCTTCTCCCTTCTCCCTACGTAACGAGCGACACCCGACGTATCTGTTGGATGGTGTCGAGAATGCACATCAATTTGTCAGTGCCTTGGCACTCCGGTTGCTCACTGTGCCGTCCAGCATCTAGGCTCGCTGCGCCTACTGCTACAAGTTCCCCGGTGCCGATGACTCAGCCCCTTTTACATGGGCATTGCTGCAACGACCGCTATTGTTGGTTCGGGAGATATCAGCGCCAAGACTGAACAGTGCGCCACCGTAGCACGATCACGGAGGCACCCTCGTCGCTGTAAGCGAATCAAAAGTCGCCGTGTACTGTGGTGAAGCTGACTATATCATCACTAACGACGACAAGTCATCGTTCTGGCTGCAGACACAATATTCTCCCCGGCAAAAATAATGCAATACGGTAGAGTGCAAGGGCCCATTCGCACTCATGTTCCGAGTTAGATTGAAACGATCTATAAGCGAGAAACTAACTACAATCTTTGGACACCGTGAGCCGCCAGTCTCCCTTGAAATACCGGTACTTGATCGCATTGGTTACTACAAGGAGATTGCTCACGTAAATGACCACCAAGTCGGGTCGGCAGCAGTGATGAAAATCGCCCGCCGACAGAGATTATCTCTGCCTGTACCGGAATTTCGGTCTTTGGGGGCGGCGGGTGGGGGGGGTGAGCGGGAAGTGCGGCCTCCGTTGGGGCATTTCTCACCCTGCAGGATTTCAAATCTCAGGTAAGAAAAAAACCGCCTTTGGGTGGAAGAAGCTTGACGAAGGATATGAGGATATTCGAACATCCTAGGCAGGTGCATTGGGGCCAGGTTTCAACGTGGTACCACAATATAAAAAACGGGTTTGTACGGTCTCCTTGGCTAGGCTTCTTAGATTCTTATCGACTTCATTCTGTTCTAGTTAGACGGGATTCCGCGGTCAGCTGGAGAGGCGCGGGTGGGTCATCACCCTGAACATCTAGTTGTCAGTAATGACAGGTTGACACTCCGAGGGCTGTGTGGCATTGTGCCTCTCGGAAATCGACACTCGATCCTGAGCAGGATTGACCCCGTGAGAAGGACTGCCTAGGGCTTGCTAGATGCTGCGATAGCCGTTCACAAATCTAATGACAATCATGGCTAGCGGGGAAGGGGAAAAGGCGACGGCGGGTTGTGGGAACATGAGGTTGCACTGCGCAAGGCTGTCAAGATGCAATGACGTAAAGCTAGCCGCTCGCTTAAGCTCGAGTGTAATTGGATGCAACACAAGCACACAACCTGTGCCGGTCCTGCATCGCCCTCGCAGTCTCACCGCTCATCCCTTGCAAGCCAGCAGCCTCGCCAACTTGTGCACTCTACTCGTGCACTCTACACCTCCGCCCTTTGCTAATTGTCAAACTCGGCATCGGCCTAGGCGCATCAGGCCATGTGGCAATAATTTGCGCGAAGCGGTAGGCCGCCCACTTGAAGGCGGTCCGCATTCCAGGTCCAGCGATTGCCTGAAGAGCCGAGTAACGAGGGATTACCCATATCACTACGTGCGCTGCGGGTATCACGATGGTGAAAGAACGGAGGTGATCTGCCCAGGAACCGATTACCCGTTTTCCACCTGTGTTCTGTGCCTTGTTCTAGGCGTTTCGACATTATGCTACAGGGGCGGCCTGTGATTGGCCCACAGAGTCGAAACACGGTGAGATTTTAAGCTGACGAGACGCATCGCAATCTCTATAGGGTAGTGTCGACGACATGCTAAGCTGAAGATCTCCACCGCAGTACAGGGTGGGCTTGCAACGTCGTTCGTTGTCGATGCATTTTGCTGCACTTTTGACTCATGCCGCCATGCTGGCGCTGCTGAGGGGGTCAGCTCTGCGCTCCTGTGGCCCAAGTTCGACAGTGCTCCCTACTGCACTCATCATGACGGCGACATGCAGACACAAGCGAACGTTTTGACCGTTTGGCACCGAGCGCTGAATGTGGACCCCCGTTGGCTCGGGGGAGCGTGAGATGTGCTGCAATCAGGCATAGGGCTGGAGAAAGAGTGTTGGGGGCATGCCACCACGTTCGCTCTCCTCGCGTTGAGCATGCCCTCTGTGCAACCCGATACCGATGCCAAGACGGACGATGCAAGCGACGAAGGGAAAGGCAAATCGAGGAGGGGCCCGTCGCTGTGTGCATTGGTGGACAGATGGGGGTGGACATGCCGCATCTAGCTGCTCGCCATGGTGTACTGGGAGAGTACCAGTAATTATCAAACGCCATGGTGTCGGCCCAGGCTGCCGAGGCATTCTCCCCTCCCGCAGTTAGCCCCGGCGGCTGGGGCCAGTTCAGCAGGGGCTCAGGGACGAACAGCAAGGCGACGGGCATGGATGGGATGCTGCAGCAGCCGTGCTTTGAAGCGCATCGGGTGCAGGTTGCAGGTTGCAGGTTGCAG